>JAHKKF010530489.1:0-45380 GCA_019740295.1 Labeo calbasu
TACCCAGAAAGTCGAAACAACCCATGTTCTCACCAGGTTTAATGAAAATCAACTTCTAGGCCACTCTGTCTAGTGATACCGAGTTCTGTCTTATATAAAGTGTGAAACATTATCACTGAGACGGTAGCATTCAAGTGATTAGTTTCTCTGTGTCCCCCTCAGTTTTCTTACACTCTGGCTGCTGCGTTACCTCAGCCTTCTCCTGCAGCTGAAAAAAATAACTCACTATAGAAATTGAGACAACTAGGATCCCTGTATGTGAGGATTTAACTGCGGTTTACAGGCCGGGCCGAGGAAAAAGTGACTGAGCCACACAGTATTGTCTCAGCATATCGAAAAGAAATAAATAAACAGAATAAAGCGAGGCTTAAATTTAGAACAGACCATGTTTCAAGGGCAACGGATTGTTGAATGAAAAACAGCGAAGATCAACATCAGCGTTAAAAGTTGAGCTCCGTACGCCTTTCTCTCCGAAGAGCCCGAGACCTGCCAAGAACCGCTTCTGCCCGAGCCGAAGTCTCCCACCATCTGCAACAAATGTGCTCTATTAAAACAGTACCATATGGACAACAAGCCCTTGCTATTAACACGGCTTCTGTACGGCCCCCCTCGCTAACGCAGTGCACATTTCAAACTTTCAGTCAAATTGACTGGCTGAATTAATGTAGTGCTATAGAGAGTGGGTGGGCTCGCGCACGGAGATGGAGGTCCCAGCGATTCCGTGACTACATTTATCCTACATACTACCACTCAACTGATCTATAGATGTTCTCCAGACAGCAGGAGGGGAACTGAGAGCCAGACAAATTCATTCAGGTGAGGAAAAACATCTTCATTCACAAGAAACAGCCACAAATCAAATGAATGGCTCAAAGTCTTGAGGTTACAAAAGTGAAGTACCCAAAACGAATCATTTATTCCATGAAGCAGATGACCACCACTTCCTCTAGCATGTCAAGATGGCACTGATTATACCCCGAGGGTGTGGGATGTGTTAATGCGACGCCGAGGCGCTGCAGTGGCGACGCCCCTCCTCGGCGAATCAGAGCGAGGCAGACTCAACGCGACCACACCCACAGACTATAAAGCTCTTCTATTCTTCGGCGCACATGACGTCACAATTTGGAGGTCTTCTTTTGTAACACACACACCAAGTCAATTAGGCCTTTGTGGCTTTAACCCGACCCAAAGGTTCGCTCAATTTCTGTTTGTTTATTTTTCCCGTCACAAGGTCTTAAACACTGTTCATAATTAGAGTCGGGAAAAGGGGGATATTTTTCCTCAGAATGCCACTCGCTGACAGGTATTAGAGGACAGGACATGACGTAAAACACACTTTGTGTTTTTACTCATTCAATCAACTGTTTCTGGACTGGTTACACAGTAACACTAATGAAAAGCTACAGTGACATGACCGTGCTCTGGCAAAAGCGGTAAAATGAAATGACATGTGGCAATAATAATGGCGCACGGAGTCATGCGATCTTCCAGTGCTAACCAGCCTGCACCTGAGTGCTCAGTGAAAGCACACTGTGTTGGGGTGTTGAGGTTTAGGTAAGCGTTTTTTTCTTCTTTTTTTTGTGAGACAAAATAAATGAATAAATTACATGAATTAATTACAAATTAATTAATAACATCATATATTAATAATGATAATTAGTGTTAATCGCATCCAAAATAAAAGTTTTTGTGTACATAATATAAGTGCATGTACTGTGTATATTTGTTATGTATATGTAAATACACACATGCATGTATATATTTTTAAAAAAATAGTTATGTTTAGATATAAATATAAATATATTAGTGCTGTCAAATGATTAGTCGCGATTAATCACGTCCAAAATAAAAGTTTTAGTTTACATAATATAAGTGTGTGTACTGTGTATATTTATTATTTATATATAAAAACACAAACATACAATATATACTTTGAAAATATTTACATGTATATTTTTTTCGTATAATCAATATTATATATAAATATATTTTAGATATAAACATAACATATTTTTCCTAAATATATCCATGCATGTGTGTGTTTTATATACACATAATAAATAAAGACAACACAAATACATATATTGTGTAAACAAAACTTTGGATGCGATTAATCGTGATTAATCGTTTGACAGCACTAATTTATATATATGAATATAAATATATCTAACTATTTTTAAAACATATACTGTATGTGTGTGTCTTTATATATAATAAATATACACAGTACACACACACATATATTATATGAACACATTAATTGCGATTAATCGTCGCCCAGCACTAATAATAACGCATGTTATTATTTACTTTATTATTTATTTGACAAATAATAGTAATAATAATACTTTTATATATATATTGTATTCTATACACACACATATCCACAAATATAATAAATACATTTTATTAAAAAATATTTATATATTTAAAATAAAAAGTAATTTTGATATAAATGCTGTGAAATTCTAAGAATAATGCATATAGGAACAACAATGCATGTCTTCCTTTCAAAACTGTATTTTTTATTTTTTTAACTCAGAGCCTTTTCTGTAACTCAGCTGGTATACGTAGTGCTAGCAACGCCTAAATTGTGCATTCATTTCCCAGGGGACACAAAACAGTTACGTACACCTGTATAAAATTATCTATTAAATGCATAAATTCACTACAGAGAAGAAGCATAACAAGTTTCAACAACAACAAAAAAAAAGCTGAAACAGATTCTATAGCAAAGCAAAAACACTATATTTTGAAGTGACTGATGACAGTCTAATTAAATTAGTATTTCATCCCCTCTCATCTGAGCCACGAAAGGTGTGAAAAGGTTTTGACAGTGCTGGGAACGGGAGAAAAAAAAAATCCCTCTGTCCGCAGATCCAAACACGTCTCACGGGTGTCCTCCTGTCACACGCGTGCACACACCTCCAAACGGTATCACAAAAGAAGACGTGACAGAGAGGGGCTTCCTCCGCCCCCCACCACAGCTCACCGATTAAATACACTCTTGCTAACAGCACCAGTGTCCCATCCTTTAGTCTCAACCCCCCTTGCTCACCCACCCCGAGGAGTAGTGAATTAATTTGTGCGAAGCAACCCAACATTAGGAAGGTGTGTTGAAAGGTGTCTGCTCATGTTTCAAATTAAACGCACTGCTGGTCAGCATTAGCACCTAGATGCCCGTCGAGGCTGCGCGCCTGCCTCTGACACTTATCCGAGAGAGAGAGAGAGGGAGAGAAACTGGATTTGCCTGTTCACACTGGAATAATTAGAACATGTCAGGAAGAATTAATTTCCTCATTTTTCAAAAGGATACACAGAAATTACCATGTTATTATATGACAGGGTCCCTGGGAGGATTGTATTAAATTTGATTTTCAGCGCAGCCCACACAACAAATTAAAGTCATAAATAAGATGGAAAGAAGCGGGGCACAGAGCATATGTTTATGGCAATGAGTGAAGCCAGGGGACCAGAAAGAACTATCTTCATTTCATTTTATTTAAATCAGGCCGACACTCTGTGTCTGAATGACAGCGCTTGCTAATGAGGGCTCAGGGTCTCTTTTATATTAGCAAAGAGAAACAACCACTTAGTGGGTTAGACGCCGTGCACCTTTCCTCTACAACTCAACCGGCTGAGCATCTGCCTCCCCTAATGGACACATTACTGTGTGCTTACAAACTTACAAGCCCTGCGAAAGGTGAGGTCTCTCTTAACTTACATCTGCGCAACAAATCAATTAAGTCTCGGAAGCGGTTCCTCGTTTTTTTCCCCCACCGCTTTACGCTTCATTTGACGTTTGGGCTAGTTGAAGGAGACGGAACAAAGTTAAGCAAGTTAAAACGTAACAATGTTAAACTACTTTCAAGTGCGCCGTTCATTCTTTCCACGTGAGATTACGTAAAGACGCAGCATGCATGAAATATTAAAACCCCAAAATAACGGATTCAAGGTGAATTATATTTTCATCTCTCTGACTCACTAAGTGTTTGGGTGGGCTTTGCACTTGTGAATGAAAGCATGTGGGAGAATCTACCCCATTATATGCAGCGGAGAAGCAGAAGAGCTAATTACATTCCTACGAGTCAAGTGGTAATCAGAATCATGGGCATGTTTTATGCGTGCAGATGACCTCAGCAGTGTCTGCCTGCACAATCTACATGAACAAAAATAAACAGATTTCTTTAACTATTCCCATCTGCAAAATCCTTCTTACTGGGAGACATATTCGTGCTTCGGGGATCTACAAACAAAAAATAAGTCAAGATACGTCAATGAGAAGAACCCAACAATGAAATGCGCAATGTCTCTAATAAAGTTTGAGAAGTTGCTGCGAGTCCAAAACTACAGAACAAGCCGTCTTTTCAGATTTGCTTCATGCAGGTGGCTGGCAGATACAAAATAGCAACTATGCCTGTATATATTCAATATAATCAGCAGAAAATATGTGGAGAGTTTTGAAATGCAGCTAAAACCAGATATGACACATAATTTTTTCTTTAGAGTTGATTTTGAACTTTAGCATAATCAAGGTTATAAGGAATGTTTACGGAAAACAATACAAGTTTTCATTATTTTTTAAAATTATTATTACATATTTTCTGCATATGTACACAAGAGTTAAATATTATATTACTATAAACAGGAAAATTATAAATGTGTTACACATATAAAACGCTGGGTTGTTTTAACCCATAGTTGGGTCAAATATGGACTAACCGAACTGTTGGGTTAAAAATTTAATTGAAAAAATTAACCCAACTGTTGGGTTAGTCCATGGTTAACCCAACATTGGATTAAAAGAACCCAGCATTTTTTAGTGTACATGACCTTGGACCACAAAACCACTCATAAGGGTCAATTTTTTAAAATTGAGATTTATACGTCCTAATAAATAAGCTTTCAACTGATGTATGATTTGTTAGCATAGGACATATGTGGTCAAAACACAACTAATTGAAAATCTGGAATCTGACGATGCAAAAAAAAAAAAAAAAAAGAAAATTGTGTTTAAATTTGTCCAAATGAATATGTCTTTATTATTACTAATAAAGTATATTTTCGGTAGGAAATTTACAAAATATCCTCATGGAACATGATTTTTACTTAATATCCTAAAGATTTTTGGCATAAATGAAAAATCTATATTTTTGACCCACACCATGTATTTTTGGCTATTGTTACAAATAAACCCATGCTGCTTAAGACTGGTTTTGTGGTCAAGGGTCACATATACATTTTATCATTTAACCGTACGTATTTATTTACTTAAATGATGTTAATGGTTAATTATTAACTATATATTTTTTCTACTAAATGATGAATTATTGTCAAAGTTTCCTTCTCATTAAGTGCTTCCAAGTTTCCACCTTTCCTACTGGGGAAAATGCGCTGTAAATCTTTGATAAGGTGTATTAGCTTATTACAATCGTGCCGAGGCAATGGAATACAGAGAGAAGGAAACTCCACGGGAATGGGCATCATTAGAGCCAAGCGCTCCCTTGGGCCTCACAAACTTTAAATAATTTGCAAATCAATTAACTGGCAACTCTCAACATAACAAGGATTTCACACCCCAGGGTCAGGGCACATTATCAGCTCCGGAGGATTCATGGCATTTTGGGAGAAAAGTTCATGGTTGGAATCATTAATTCATTTTACAGGACTTTTAGTTATGCATTACTCTGCCCAGCTGTGGAAGCCAGGAGATTAATGACATGTGCCTCGGTACGTCTACGGCCATATATAGCCAATAAGAGAATGCCTTTTTTACCTTGGTTCCTGTCTTTACCTTGAGACGAGGGAAGACTGCCAAGTTTATATTATGTATAATTCTTCTGAAAATTAGATAAAGCACATCAAGCCATCAAAAGGACGATTTATTGAATAAACCTTGGCAGAGGCCGCTGCCCCAGTCATGACAGCGTGTTGTTGGGATGTTAGGTCGCAGCGGGGTGATTGAAGACCACTGAAAATCTCACGCTCTAGATGATCAATGGTTCTCAGATGAAGTCGGTCCGGTCTGCTAGACTATACCAGCTGAGTGTAGCGCAAATAAATAGAGTGTATTTAACGGATTGAGAGGCCCCACCTGTATGCGTGCAGAAAAATAAGCGGCGAGCCAAAATATGATGCCTTTCGCATCACCGAACGAAACCTCATGAGAACTAATAAGAAAACGAATGGAAACCGTGCCCTAAATATTTCAGCGAGGATCTCAACCATCGCAGATGTTTGAGGACCTTAGAACTTTCTTTCATGAGAATAATTCAATTTCCAACAATTAAATCTTATTCTAAATTCACACTGATGAAATTTTATGTTCTATTGAGCGGAAAGAAGAGAACGAATCATTTTTTCCCCCCGATGGGGCTGATGAAATTAAAATGCCGACCCCTATTGAACAGCCTCTCTGACAACAATCAAGAAGAGGGTCAGTGAAGAAGCGTAGCTGAGGAGAGACTGCTAATAGATAGGAAAATAACCACCCAAAGGTTATTCATTTTCATTAGGGTTCCAGGAGAGCTGTTTATTTAATTTTTTTTTACAGAAAATCATTCCTGGAGACACCGGCCCCACAGAGACATCAACAGTGAGACACGCTAAATGCAAAATGAAGGAAGGCTCCGGCAGCTTTATTAGATGAATGGCACACTCTGACAAAGAGTGTATTCTGCCTGTTCAAACAGATGCCGTCGTCTCTTCCTCAGGTGTTTCCAAATGACTTCGCGCAGGAGTGATTAAACGCCGGGCGCATGCGAGCCACGCGTTCGCCCAAATTACTTACTGCCTCGTTTTGTGATTAATTAAACATGCAGATTAAAGTTGCAAAGGAATTTAGATTAATAGGTGTGTTAGGTCTCATAGGTCTGGTAAGCATCAGAGCATTAGAGAAGGAACGTTGGACGGAATCATTTCTTCTCTTCCTCATATTTAAAAAGCGTGAAAACTGAAATAAAAAGAAAATCACTAGACAAAGATATGAATTTTTAACACATATTGACAGCTTTAAAATAATGTGTCTCCCACTGAAAGCTTGGCCTTCATGTCAACTGCATTTAAATGCAAAAGCATTTTGCATTTAAAATGACTGAAAGATGTTTTGAAATAAAAAATTCCTTTCATAGTTTAAGTTGCTTAAAACTATTTATTTATTATAAATAAGATTTTGGTCCGGACTAACCTAAAGTGACTATGCTTCAAAAAAAAAAAAAAAAAAAAAAAATCTCAATAAAGTTTTCAATATGGAAAAATAAAATGCTGGCTCCGCCGTAAGCGTTCACTCTCACCCACCCACATACACACGGTCTAAATGCTGACACGACGCCAACCTGATGTACAGTACAAGGCTTACACTGTTACCCTCAGTGCTGGAACGAGGCCAGCATATAGGCCTGATGTTTACTGTTCTAACTCAAGTGGTCCTTTCACCTTCATTCAGCCTAACAATCAGCGTTTCATTCCCTAAATAGAGACCTGACCCTGTGACATATCAACGTTAATATCTGTGTTCACAAGACCTAGAACGATACAGGCCGCAGCTGTTCTGCAGCGGCGGCTGTACGACACATATCACGTAACCTCACCCGAACGGTGAGACAAAAACCACTGGTGTCCAACTGCTTAAAAACAAAGGCATGCCGGGTTGATCTGAGAGTGGTATCATAATTGTTCCCAGCCCAATTTTCCAATAATATTTCAGGCTCTTCCCTCTAGAGTTACAAGCTGGGCAGACAAAAGCTGTAATCACTCCCGGCCCCTTTGTTATTTCTCCATTCAGCTCACCTCGCCGATCTGCCTCTCTTTCCTCTGACAGCCATTCAGAGCGGACTTAACACGCCGGCGACACGCACTACAACCGCAGCTAAAATAAAAAGCGCCTGGCCCGGTGTAATAGAGCGTATTGATCTGAGCCAAAGACGCTGTTTGACTTGAAATCACGGGGATAAAGCTGCTGCATTAGCGTGCGGCCCTGAACTTTGAGCTGGAATATGCCATTCTCAGTGGCCTAATTATGCAGGGCCAACAGTGGGGCTTTCTGCACACTAATATAACTCTGTCCTGCACCTCATATCGAAGTGACATTTGAAAAAAGATTAATATGAACTTAACTTTCAGGAAGCTTGTTTGCTCAACATTACCAGGAGCAACACTTTGCCAGATATGATCTTTATTACTATGCTGGAAAGAGAAAACTCCCATTTAAGACATATTGTGGCAGAAAACTGCAGCCGTATATTGACTGTTTACTAAGACCCTGTCTGTGTTTCTTTAAAAGGGGCTCTTTCTTCATTGCCGTGAATGCGCTTATTGAGGGCAACTGGCAGCCTGAATGTACCAATAACATACTTGGTATTAGCATAGAGAATAGATTCACTCTATACGCACCGATGGAAGTGTGTGTTACAGTAGGTGCTAACAAGCAAATCAGTTTTTGAATGACTACTTACGCCTTTTAAAAGACTATGATCTACATAAAATCATTAATACGTGGCGTTTTATATCAGTCACTTGAGCTGTTTCTCAAGCGATTTTAGTTCTAGGAAAGTGACACAGAACAAAACAACACACTCATCATTGTAATCATTTGTTTAAGCCCACCGTTTCCTGTGTTGATGAATGGTTTCATGAGTTGAAAATCATAGCAAACAGACATAAAGGGCTAGCAATCATGGGGGGAAAAAAACTCTGTTAATGGAGCAGTGATACACAAGTGATGCTGGACAAAATGCATAAAGCAAAATACATTGTCTGTACTTACATAAACAGAAAGACTTTATCCCCAGCTCCCAAAGATCACTGGTGAGTTGATTTTGAATTCATGAAAATGACCTACAACAGAACAAAAATAAATGTGTTTAAGTCACTTTTGTTCAATTTAATGCATCCCTGCTGATTAAAAGCATTCATTCGTTCATTCATTTTACTCAAGGAGTTAAAACAAAGCAAATCGTGAGAGAGGATATCAGACGAGCGGAGTGAGGGTGCTGGCAGGCGGTCAGAGTCCCAGCAGATGAAGTTAAACAGTCGTAGAGCCGCACAACCTCCAGTTACTCTGCTCTCTCCCTGAGGGACTCAATCCTAGACAATGTTTAGAGTCTACTTCTCTAATACCTCATTAATCTGTCCCTGCACTGTTTGATTCAACTAATAAATGGCTTTCATACAAAGCACTTGTTTTCTCTAATTCCTCTCTCTGCAGAGCACTAATGATTTATTTAGTTACACGCACTGCTAGTTCTAGCAGGTCTTCTGAGGTCCTCCAGCAACGGCGGCACCACCAAGGAAACACAAACAAACAGACGGTGCACCAAAACCACAGACAACACCCAATTTCACCATTATCCGACCATATGTGTAGCCTTACACCTCCTCTGCATGCGACGGAAGACGATGAAGAAAGAGAGAGAGAGAAAGAGTTCTGCATAAACCTCACGGATGTTCATTTCTCCACATTATTCTGTTTTTCACAACAAGCAGGAATCTCATTACCAGCTGATTTATACAATTAGCCTGCCTCAGCATCACCAATTAAACAAGGACACAGAGGTTTGAGGTCACAGCTAATTGATCCGGCTGCAATTTGCGCCATCTCTCAGAACCGAAATCTGCCCTCCCGTAAGCGTTGAAGATCTAAGTCGAACGCACAGACCTCGTAAATGGCTGTGTGGGAGGGTGGGTTAATAGAATAAACTGAGAATAAACTTGCTCTCCAATGGATCTGAATGTGGCAACCTTGAGGCTGAAGGTGACAATGGGAGAAAAGAGGCAGGAGGTCTGACCCTCGTGTGAATGGAAAGCTGTTGTCATCTTAATAGCACCTCTGAGCTGACAGTCTATTTCACGTTCTCAAAGGACCATGCCACAGGCCAGACTGCCTCCCGGTTCACACCGCACACACACACACACTCATAGTGTTAGTGCCAGCTCTCTTTCGTGTCACACGAACCCTTGACGGCGGTCGTAATTCTATAAACGCTTTTCTTTTTGTAAGCCACACAACGACTAATTCCCGTTGTGCTTTAATAAATACAGAGCTGTTTTAATTGCAGGGGGCCAGAAAACAAACATTTGATAATTTGATGCTAATTGAGAAAAATGACGAAAGAAAATGGTGCAATTTTATATTCATGCTTTATTTAAGCTAATCATTTGTTTGGATGAAAAAAACATTCTGAGTTTGAATAAGATGACAATATATATATATATATAATTACATCAGTGTATGTATAAAAGACCGTGGCAGGCCACTCTAGTGTTAAGCAGAGCTGGATTAAACAGGACTGCCATTTCTAAATGGGTGATCATGAATTCATTAAAGAGAGTTCCAATCAACACCAGCCTGTTTTTATTAGTCACCCAACCGTTTTATTACTGATTCATTGTGTCCGCAATTACCACTGCGGCTTTCTCACATGTTGAGCTCTGTTTTTTCTCTCTCTTGACAATGACTGCAGTGATGAAGTAGCTGTGGTTGTACAAATGGGAGCTGAAATAAAGAGAGATGAAGAAAGGAAGAACTGTGCGAGTAGCCGAGCGTCTTGGCAAACTACTAGAAGAAACGCTAAAGCCCATTAAACCCCATGAGGACAGACTAGGGGGCACCCAAAAATTAATGATAGGTTTTCCTGTGAAACAACCTTTGGTCATGCGCCGCACTGCGTCGGATAAAGAATTGAGCTGTTTAAAAGAAAACAGATTTTATTTTCAAACGTGCTGAATATTTCAGCAGAGGTTAAGTGGGGTGCTTAAAGCTCGTGTTGGTGAGGCCAATCCATCGACCATGACAGTGACTCCAGCTAGACCCTCCAACAAACACACTAGCACAAACTGACTCCAAGAGCAGGAGCCAACGGATACACACACATGACATGACGTAAGAGTAACAGATGCTCCACAAGCCCTCCATTCTCCTTCGCTCAATCATTCACGAGCTAATAAAACAAGAGTGGGGATGTTACCTTTGCCTTGCAGGTTCTTTACATTTCCAGAATCAAAAGAAAAGTCCTTTCAGAAATCCTAAATTCCAAGCATGTGTTCATCTACAGTAGGTTCAGGCTGATTTAATCAATTCTCCGCATAACAGCGCTGTGTCTTTGACCGTCATATGACGAGGCCTGGGAATCAGTGACTAGCGGCCGCGCTCTCTCACGGCATACGCAGGCAGCTTGTTTTAAATACATTTGCAAGAGTGGGAGAAGTACAGTAGCGTGCTTTACATAATACGCTGTAAATGTGTAGCGATAAGAGAGCTTTAAGAGGCTGAACTCTGAGGCGAAGTGGTTCAGATGGGTCAAATGTAGATGAAATCCTTCATCTTTCTGAGCGTGGACATGCTGCACTCTCCTAAGGAGGGAACATTTTCATTTGCATCAACTTTGCCTTAGCTTTCTTCTGATCCAGCAACCTGCAAAAAATAAAATCACTTTAAATGTCCTATTTCCCCCAGTCCAGAACATGTTAAGAGGGGATTTAGGGGAAGTAGTTATTGGGACAAAAGAGGCAATATCCCCCATCAGCAGGACGGTCTCTTACCTGGTGGAGGACAGGTTATCTCTGTACTAACAGCAGGACCACTGACAGGGTCTAGGGGATGGGAGAAGAGGTGGGGGTGGGAGAAAATAAGGCAGAACAGAGCCGAAAGACGGGCCACTCACACCCAGCAGTGGGCGGAAGAGCAAAAGAGGTAAAGTGGTGTTTTTGTCAGATCCAATATTCCTCCTGACAAAAATCAACTAGCGCACGCACACAGCTGACAGATCTGCAGGTGTAAAAGCACCATACCAGATATTAAGTACAGATGTAAGGCTTGTGAATTGAGAATATCCGTTCAATTCCAATTCAATTTCTGAATTTGAATCAAATTTGAGCTGAGGCAGCAAACAGGACGCAGAATTGCATTTTGAATTAAATAAAGTAGTAAAAGTAAAAGGAACTGAAATTGATGTAACTGTAATTTTTAACTTGACAAAAGTTAAACATTGAATTTTTCAAACATTTAAAAAGTTTGAAGGTTTTTAGAGAGAAGAATAGAGATTTAAATTATGTATTTAAACATATTTTTAATTTAACAGTATTAAATTAACTTTGCTGAATACATGCTGTCTTTAGGGCTGGGCGAAATGGCAAAATATTAAAATCTTGATTTTTTTCAGAACGTTTGACCAATTTAACGATTTTTAACAAATCTATTTGAAAATGTAACTACAGTATGATTTAAGTACCTTTTTATTTATTAACCCTCTAGTTAAACACTATTCCAAATGCACCACACATGTTGTTGTCAACATGACGTAAATGTTAAATCACTTGTTTTATATCTTCGCAAACTACATCTTGTACAAACTTGTCTTATACATACTATATGTTCAGAAACATGAAGAAAATGCTTTAAAAAAGTCTAAAAAGTCAAGGTAATTCAAATTCAAAATGACTAAAGTTATAACACCAGCAGACTATTATTAACTATAAATGTTCTTTAAAAACAATGGACAGCAGCTTTCAGCCTGTGTTTAATTTCTTTAAATTAGGATTCAGTATTGCCATTGCTCCTCATTTCAATTCAAATCCCAATTCAACTTCCTGTGGCATGTGGCCAATTCAAATTAAAACTCACTAAAAGGGAGCCAATTCTTCGATCTGGATTGTCTCAGGTCCACAAATGAGCAACAGTGACCCAATAAGTGGGATTCACATCATAAAGAGCAGCGGATCCAAAAAGACCAACTTTCTTTCACAGGAAAAAAATGAGAGACTTCCCATTTCATTGATCTCCTTCTTTGAATGTTCACATGCTTAACTTAAGAGGGCCCGCGCACAGCCGAGGGTGTTTATAAAGCGCGTTTCACGACTCCCATCGTGGATGGGGGAGGTTGTGCTGTTTTTAAATCAAACATCTCCTCTCCTTGGACTTGCAGACAGCACCGCGACCAAGCCAGACTTTCATGTCCGACAGTGGAGATACATTTCATGTGATTTACTCTGCTGTGAAATAACAACAACGAAAGTCCGTATTAGGGGAAGAAAGGGTTGACCGGCGTCCACGGGCCTCAAATCCACCCTGAGAGGAATTCAAGTCCCAGCTGGTAAAATATAGTCTCACCGGTTCTCTGCGAAGCAGACTACACACACTTCAGTACATGATTAGAATGCAATTGCAGCAAAAGCGAGAGAGCAGGTCCTTGTCTTTTTTATCATCGATTTGGCGTCAGTCGATGGAGTTTATTCCCTAGCCATGACACAAAGCACTTTTTTTCTCTCCCTATTTATCCGTCCCTACTATTGAGTTGGGTTATGGAAACAAGTCTGCTTCCCTCTCTCTCTTTCTCTTTCTCTCTCTCTCTCTCCCAGGTAATGTGTTTATTCTCCTGGTCTCATCTTCTAGTTTACGGGCTGCCGGCCGTTCTCTCTCTCTCTCGCTCTCTTATCGCCCATGCTCTCACGGGGCATTTTAGCTGCTGAAATCCTGTTCACCACATACCGGTTTTAGAATCTGTGAAATGAGTGCCGGAGAAGCGTGGCCACAATGTCTGCCTGTGTTGCCAATGGCCTCGAAAATGGGTCCGGGAGCTTTTTGTCCAGGGAATGCATAAATGGAAGTTTTTAACACCTCAAAGAAAGGCAGTGCCTTTGTGTGGCCAGACGAGAGAGAGCCCTGGCTCTCCTGAGGAGGCAGACATGCTGAGTGCTACAGGACAAAGAACCCAGAGCCTGAAGCAGCAGGAGCACACGTACACACTCACACACACACACCTGCCTCGCACGCACACACACTTTTATGGTATAATACGCACACAATGGACACGAGAAACATATACGCGGATAAAGGCATGAGGCACGCACACACAGGTCAAGTTTGTGGGATAACACAATAAACGATGGCTGAATGTTTGAACATTCACCGACTCACATGAAGCGTTTCAGAGAGAATATGACTGGTTTTACTGTAGGGATGCACAATTATTCAAATAAATAAGATTCCGACATGTGAAAAGCATCTACTGAAGCGTTCCATCAAACTTTTTCTATTTTCTTCAGCTGTTTGTGTGTATCAAAGACAGTTTTGGCTGCATAGATCAATCCAGTGTTTGTCAGCCATTTCTGTCTATGATACACAAAAGAGTCGCAACATAAACAGCTGAAAACTGTGTTTACATAAAAGATTTTTAATCTATTTATTGCATATCATAAAATGCTTTACTGACCATTAATGAGATCCAAAATTTGAGCTTGTGTTGAACTGCAAGGACCAAACAGTTACAACTTAAATTTGCAGTGACAGTTTGTACTATATTAGTGGTATTTAAGGGTTTTTAAGACAGTTTTTCTATCTGTTTAGATTTACTGATTAAACATTTTTAAAAGAGTATCTGAGGAACAGAGTTCGCAAGTTTGTTTTGGATGTCTAACCAAATCACATGCAATTCGTCCAAAGAGATTTGAAATTGTATTTAAGATTAAAACAACTGGCAATAATTGTGCAGCCACTGCATATAAAGACAAAAAAAATGATCATGCCGATCAAATTATACTCAGAGATGAAAGATGTAATGTGACTGATAACTAAAGCCTGAAAACAAGTCAGCAAATGTTAGCACATTGATTGATGCGCTTCCTACCTTTAGAAAAAAAAATAATTCCCATACAGATTATGCCTTATTGCAATTTGATTTTGTTTTTCAGACAAATATAAAAAGACAGGTCGTGCAGACAATCAGAGTGGATATGCTTCGGCTGCCTACAATAAGCATTTAAATGCAAATACGTCTGATGCACAAAGAACCTGCAACTTCTGTCAGTGGCAACATAATCAACCTGCAATTGTCTCCTGACTCTGAGTCATTTCCAGTGACAAGGTCTAAGCAGCAAGCATCTGTATTCAAATTACTGCACTATTTAAGGCCGCAGTCTGTACAGGGATATTTTTCCTACGGTAAGTCGTGCTGAAAGTCAATCATATGGTGAATTAAACCAGAATGGAATCAATCGATCCAGAAAAGATCAGGTTACAACCAGGCCCGGCGGTTACGTGCAAATTATTTGTGTCGTTCTCGTTCAGACGCAGGAGCGTGTGTACGGCAAAGTCCCATTTTTCAAATATTACATTTGCAATTGAATTGAAACCTTCACGGTTCGAATTCTCTATGAATGAACAGAGACAATTTAAATGAAGAGACGTGGTCAAGAACACAGATGTAGAAAAAGGAATTGTGCGCAGTGTTCTCCGTCAGAAGAATAGAAGAAACCTCAGTTAAGTATGCCAGGAGAGGCCTTGGTTCCCCAAGGATGGGTTTTGTGGTATGCAAAATCTGAAAAGTATTTCAGGTCTCGATATGAATGATGGAATAACAAAAAAGAGGTTACGACTCATCGGTACTTGCATTCTTCAAGCGCAAGTTCACTTTTAATTCTTTTACCAGCAAGCAGGGAGGAGCACATTGTGCTCTAGGGTTTTAACTGGTGGCTTCATGAAAATCCAGAAGCGCTCTGCCGTGTTTTTCTCAGGCAGAGCAAAGGTAAGAGCAAAAATAAAGAATAAATCAGCTTTTCTTTTCGTTCAATTTACATCTAAAAGTTCAAGAGCATGATCAAATTCCTGCTCTGACTCTGTTTGATACAGTTCAATGGGGGATCTGTGCTACGAAGAAGATAAAATCATTCATATTTGTGTATATTTTCTCTGCAAGTCTTTTAAGACGTCTTACAGCAAGAATGTCAGCATAGATGTAAATCTTAACCTCTGAGAAAATTATTTTCTCTTTTATTTCTTAACAAATCACTATTAACCACCTTTCAAAAATCACCTCAAAATCCACAATCACTCAGCATATGCACACAAATCCATTAACTAAAAAAAAACAAAAAAAAAAAAAAACGTTGGCTTGAGAATTTTTCTTCGTTCTTAATTTTTCAGAGAGGAAAATGATTTAGAAGACGGACACAAATCTCAGCTGACAGGACTGGGAGTCGCTCAGCTCTCTCCCCTAAACACTACAGCTTCTCAGACTGTACGAGAGAGAGAGAGAGAGAGAGAGAAAGAGAGAGCTCCTCTCTTCTCTGCGGTTCCCTTCTTCCCCCCCTCGGAGAAAACAAATGTAGTGTTTGAGTCACTGATCGGTGGTGTAATTGAGTTTAACACTCTTTTTCTGCAGGAAAAAAAAGAGTCTTTGAAATGAGGAGGTCAAATTACCTCTCCAGTCAGGCAATAAATAAGTCAAACAAGGTAAGGGCTCCTGCCAGCATATTTTAGTGCAAAATTCAATTAGTGAAAAACAAGAGATGCGTGGTTCTTCAGTTAGCTATTAGATGCACGTCCTTTCCCATGATGCTCTCATTCTGCACAAGGCAATCAGGCTGGAGTACACCGCTGATGGAGGACAGCTTTAAAAGAAATCCACTCCGTCCCAGCAAACATGGGGGGGCTTGGCCAAATTACAGGTCACATGACCAGTGCAGGCAAGTCGGAGGGTGAGATTATTGCTGCTCTTTCTATGCCCTCTCGCAACAAGCCAGATACCTACAATCTACCAAGCCTAATATTATTAGAAAGCAACGATCCAAATAAAAAGAGCTGAAACTGGCGTTAAAGGGATAGTCCAGCCAAAATTACAATTCTGTCATCAATTACGTGTCCAAACCTGTATGACTTTTTTCTTTCTGAGAAACCCAAAATAGGACTGTGTGTTGTTTTGGACTGCATTAACTTTCCTTGTAAGGAAAAAAAAATTAAACGTGACCCTGGACCACAAAACCAGTCATAGGTAGCACGAGTATATTTATAGCAATAGCCTAAAATACATCGTATAGGGCAAAATTATCGAAAAATCATTCGGATATAAGTATTTATGTTCCATGAAAATATTTTGTACATTTCCAATGGTAAATATATCAAAAATTTAATTTTGGATTAGTAATATGCATTGCTAAGAACTTCATTTGAACCGCATTAGAGGGATTTTCTCAAAAACAATTGCGGAACCCTCAGATTATAGATTTTCAAATAATTGTATCTCGATCCTAACAAACCACACATCAACGGAAGCTTATTTTTTCAGCTTTCAGATAATGTATAAACCTTAATTTTAAAAAACTGACTGGTTTTGTGGTCCTGGGTCACAAATTTAAATAACTTTTGTGCCGTGCAGAAGTCATGCATGCTTGGAGCGACTAGAGTAAAAAATCCTTATTTTTGGGTAAACTTTAAAGTGACACTACATTTCCACACAGAGGTCTAAAAACGGAAAGCCATAATGTGTGGCATATTATACATATTTTTTCCATTATGAAGCTGATATATGGAGCAGTTTCCACTGATTTTAGCACAGGAGTGCTGTGACGCATGTAAGGCGTGTACTTGAAGGTGGTTGGACAATGTATAGAATTAGAAAGCGAGCTGGGACGCACACAAAAACGCACATACACGAACCCACACTGCAACACACCCAACTGGCTACAATGTCGCCTTTGTGACATAATGCTCCTTGCACAGTGGATTTTTGGAAAATAATCCAACTTTTCCTATCCTACGTATCCAGCAATAACAACTGACATCACGGTTCCAACCATATGCCCTGTGGTGCTGGTGCACGTTTTGCATTTTCTCAGCATGTAGGGGGGGTAAAAGAAACACTGTAAAATGGTTATTATATTCCAATCATGCCCAAGGAACCTATTACAGCATGGCACAGACCTCATGAAACCCGAGGAACCTTGAGGAACATTGAGGAACACCAATGCTCAAAACAACAGACATTTGGAAAATAAAAAGGAAAAACTACCACTACGGCCATGTGTGTTTATGAGATCTGTTTCTCATATGAGAAACAGTCTTCCCCTGCAAACTCTGTGAATGTGTGTCAAACGCAGGTGCCGGGATTCTAGCGAGATGAGAAGCTCCCCTGGTGTTGATACACACGCGCTCTCGAGCTCTGCTGGCCGATGATGGCGACATGAGGTTAACATTATCAGTGCTGAAAGCGCGACAGGTGGGTCACATGAAAGGTCTCTAATTTTCTCTCGCTGGTTGGGACACATGGTTCGTATTATTCTCTGGAAAAGCTGACAACGCTCCAATGAAAATATCAGGGGGCTTCCACCACTACTACTGTTCGCCACACACTATTTTCAAATGTATCTTAGATTATGTAGCAATGTAAATTTTCCCTCCCTACTGGGCTGCGAAGGGTAAATTCAGAGGGAAGCCGAAACGTAAATAAATAAATGTGGGGATTTGAGGAGGCATGTGGGAAGGTGTTTAAGCGTGGGGGGGGGTGGGGGCGGCGATGTGAATACAACACGACACAAGCTAAACACACGACTGACTCCTGCACCTTCTGTTCCAGCTTTCTCGAGAGTCGTGCGCGAGGTCGACTTGATTAGCGCTCACAAGACGAAGAGCTCAAAGAAATGTAGATAATTAGAACATAGAAATTAGCCTTCACCTGAAACATCTGCACCTCACTGCTGTTTACATGGCATATGTGCGGGAGCAAGCTGAAAGAATCCCATCTGTATGCAATACGGTAAAAGTCGATGCGGCACTGCTTCTATTTTGTGCGGCTCACAACGGAGCCGAGGCTCAAGTGCACAACAACACAGGCGTGAATTTTTTGAAGTGAGGTGAAAATACGACTCTTTTCTAAAGTCTGTGAAAAGGCTGCAAGATAAGCAGCATTTAGCCATAAATTCAGAGTCGGCCCTAAGCTTTTTTTATGTATAGCTCGCCGAGCGCAAAACCATGCCCTGCTGAAATCAAAAGCGGTAATAGTCAGGTTAGCCACTGTCATTCTAAGAGGGAAGTCGGTTGTGAAATTGTAAAATTGTGAGGCTCTCGCTGTCTATTTCACAGCCTACATTTTATGAACGCGCGCTGAAATGATTTATAAAATAGAGGCTATCACATGGCAGCCAGTGTTTGAGGCTCACAGAGGTGAGGTGGAGAAAAGGCTCAAGCAATCCTAATCTGCCTGCTGAAGACGGCCGCTAATAATACGCTCCTTTATCTCCTTTGCTTAAACAGTGCATACCTTGAAGTTCACAAAAACGTGTGATACTCATCGAGCTCTCCAAGCGCAACAGAGTGGAGAGACGGCAAAAAAGAGTGAAAGAGAGCGAGAAAGAGAGACAAGGCCTTGCCATTTTCCCTTTCACATTCCTCACAGATTCAAGTCCAATTTGCTCTGAAAGTCCTCTGCATTAAGCCGGCATGCCAGACTGATAGAATACGAAAACAAGTCAAAGTCAAAGTCCGTCTATTCCTCCCTTGTTTTCTACCATTCATAATCAGCAGCCGCTGTACAGCGGCAAATTTTAACTTCAAAACAGCTAGATGAAATACATTTGAAATATCTACTGTAGCGAATAGCACTGCGTCAAAGGGGTTAAGAGAGAGCGAGAGAGAAAGGCTGAACATTAATGGGCCGATATCTGTATGCATATTTTCTGCCCAATAGCTAGAGCTGAAAGGGCCCAGATGAAATCTGTGCGGTAAAGATGATATCATAGCATTGTGGTTGCACAGCAGTCTGGCAGACACATACCTCACTCTAGAGAGAGGGAAGAAAAAACAAAACTCTAAATAATATTTCTCCTTGCCTTTCCCATTTGAATATTCATCCCGTTTCCACGTCCCCAGAAACTCTTCTAATCAGAGTCACTTCCCCTTTAATCACTGGGGCTGTAATTATGATTTGATAAAGCATTTTAGCGCACTCTTCAGTGTCACTCACATATCTATGCTTGGAATACCGTATTAAGAGCTGTCAGCCCTTAAGGGGAGCTCTTCCCAAACAGTGCTGATCCAAATATGGCAAACACGCCCATCGGCTCTAATTGAAATTATTACAGGTTTGAACATGCTAACGCTACAGCTAATGTTTCCCCTGAAATCGAGCGAGTCGAGGGGAAAGCAATGAGTCTAGCAGACTCAGCTAAGATTCCTCTACTTCCCTCTGATGTGCAGTAATTGTTTAAACCTGAGTGGAAATGGCTGAGTGCCTTTTTTCGCCGTACGCCAACAACAACAACAAAAAAAAAAAGAGAAACAGCCCTGGGTAGCACTTTCCTATTCTGCTTTTCACTTTCTAATTCCGTCCAACACAAGGATTGAAGGAAAAGCCTCTCTGGTTCCATGTTCATCTTGGAAGAGCGAGCGTTCGAGGATGATCGTTGACCACAAGTTGATAATGATGACGATTTAATTAGAAGCCTCTCTCTGGTCTGGAGTCGGCCCAAACTCCTCCACCCTGCAGATGGAATAAATTTAGCAACAGTGAAGAAGAGTAGGGCCATCTTTTGCTCCTTTCTTCCACCACTGCCTCCCCCCCTCACAACTTCTCTTTCTTGTCATCTAAGTACCTCCTCCAATCAGAGACAGAATACATTCTTCCCCTCTGACACCGCACCGCAAGTCGCTCGTGCGCCATCATCGCTCAAGCTTGCATCCACTTCGCGCGCATGCGCCTCACCTCTCTCCAATTACTGACGTGTGGCGCACTGAAATATCGATATAATCCTTTAATAACGTTCAAATATCATTCTAATAGTAGCAGAAGCCGTTAAAGAAGGTCCAGGAGGAGAAGAGTGCTTTCAAGGTAACGGTTCTCGGCTCCAGTACCAAAAGGCGAAAAGGATCAGGCTCTGGGACGACGAGTGTTGTGGAGAAAATGTCTTATTTGCATCCTGGCAGGCCCTGGGGGTTTAGTTTAGCCCTGTGTCATAGTTTCAGTTTCTTTCCTGCTAGAGAAACAACGTGTGCTATGAGTGAGCTCTTTTCAGATGCAGGCCCGTGACGGAGCGCCGCAGGACGACATGCCTACCGGTGGAAAAAGGGTGGTGGGGCTGTAAACCCTGCCAGGATCTTTCTCATTCCAGCTTTTTCTAGAGATTGTATGTTCCTGAACGCTGGCCTACGATGAGTGATTCAAAGCGATTCTGTGTGTGCTAGTGTGGGTACGCTGATAGATGTCAAGGAGCCTCCAAGGAAATGCATGGGAGGCAAAACCGCAAGATTTTCTCCATTATTTTAACAGATCTCTCCCATCTCGTATATATAAAAAAAGAAAGATCACGACATTACAGTTCACATATTCAGCTTGACTTGGCTTCAGCTATAGACAGCTCTCTGACACGGCCCTTTGACATGGCGACTACTCATAAGAAAAATTAGGACTTAAATTATGTTCGTAGCCCTTCCTACCCAAAGATTTAACATGACAAACTAATGAAAAAGAGGGTAATTTTTTTAAATTCAATTTCAATTTGTTTTCCACTCCTCCGCAAGAAAATATTCACTTTTTCCAGCCTGGTGTTTTCACTTTGGTGTGGTTAATATATCCTGGCAAAGCCAAAAAGAGAGAGAGAGCGGAAGAGAAAAGACTTCACTTTGAATACACTGCAGGATTAAATTGCAGCCACATTGTTAAGGCACACCAAATTACTTCAGTTCAATTACTTTTTTTTTGCTCTATACAAATTATCAAGTCAGAGTCCACTAAGCTTGAAGCAGTAGATGAAACGTGTACGAATGGAGTGCGAAATCTAGTGGGACTGAGCTCATACTACTTTAAGATTTCGTCAATAAGGTGTGGTCGCATTTCCACAAAATTTGGTACGCTAAAATTGTCCATTATCTATTGTCACACAAAATGACTGATCACATGGATTCACATTAAACGATTTGGGCCCGGTTTCACAGACAGGACTTAGCCTAAACCAGAATTAGACCATAGTTCAATTAGAAGCATAGAAGTCACTTTCAAATCAAGTTTTCTTGGTGCCAAGTTAGTGTGATCAATTTGAACATGAGCGACATCTGCGTGGGGAACTTTTTGTGTTATAAAATTACCACACAGAATTCTACTGAAATGACTGCAAGCCAGTGGTGCCGTGACCGCTACAGGATCTTCCACCCTTCTCACTCCCTACAGTTCTGAGCAGAAAGACCCACCTCCACATCTCTGAATGAAGACATCATAACATTATTAGCTGCTGCGTCTCTTCACGTGGAGACCACTCAGACAAGCAGCTCTCTAAATTGTGAAGGCAAGAATGGCAGATCACGCCAACACACAAACACACACACGCACTCTCTCATCACATTAGCTGCTGTCACCACTTGACCCGTCATCAAAGGCTGTTCATGGACACATCCATAACGGTAGTCAAGTGCTTTCTCTCAATCTGTCTGTTTGCTGCTGCACTACATCTTATTCCACTGACAGTCAGGTAGTAGTGCCTTTCACTTCTTCAGACAGAAAGGAAAGAGAGAAGGAGATAAGTGAGCGTGTGTGTGTGTGAGAGAGAGAAAACACTTGCGGTTTGGTCTGCTGAAGCCATTTTCTCATGACGCACATGTACACCGACAGCAGAAAGCCTTTAAAACTGCGAGCGGGTGCACATAATCGCAGAATAAGGAAACAAAAGGGACTGGTTTCAGAAATACTTCAGTTGAACTACTGTCAGACGCACAGCCACAGCATTCCTCTCCTCTCCTTACCAGCCTCCTTTGTCACTTTAATTTGCTTCTGGCTTTATGCATCTTGAGTTTCCATACATGCACACACACACGCACACAAAAACCGTGGGTGATGTGAATTGGCGTCTAATTTTTCCATAAAATTTTCCAGACTTTCAAATGTCCTATCAACTAGCACAATGACTCTGCAATTAGCAACCAGCTTCAGCATTTCTTCATTCTAGAAGATTCTTATTATCACAAAACCAGAGCCTAAGTGATTACAATGCTGTTTAAGAAGACAGCAACAGGCTTTGTTTCACAAAACCGAAAAGTCCATAAAAAGGCCCTTTTGTCTTGAAAGGAACTCTGGTCTGAACTTCAGGGTGGATATTTCTTTGACACAGTTCTTAAAACAAATATATCTCTATGTTGTGATAGAATACAGAATATTTAAGAATTTAGATACATATTTTTTTATTGAAACATTATCAGTAGTTCACACTAAAAATATTCTTCTTTTTTTTTTTTTAAAAAAAGTAACTAATTTCAGACACAACCTTTAATCTTTTTAATCAGCTGTATACTATAAGAGTGCAGCAGAGGGCAATTTGACAGCTTGATCTTACTTGCTCACATCTGATCTAATGGCAGAGCGTTCAGAATGGGCGGAGTCTGCTGCTGGGGGGCACACGGATCCCTTTGTAATGGAAAATATAGCATCTTAGGTTAATGATCAATTATTCGCTACCACGAAAGGCCTGGATTATCACAAATCTTGTGCTAAAAAAGCACCTAGCTCCTAAAAGGGCCCAATTGCCTTAATCTGCGTTTGGCAAGCGAACGTAGCGAACGCGGTACACTTTCACCATATGATGCTGCAATATGAATTTTACGATCTGAACAAAAAGATTTGTTTTTGGGTGGAGCCATCCGAAGAGTAAAGTGATAAACACTAGAATAAAAAAGTCATAAACGCTATAGAGAATTACTGACTCTCAATTAGAACAATTTAATGCTTCTTAAATTTACTCATCAGTACTTGTCATTCACACCCCAATAAACATGATGAAATCATAACCTGCCCTCAGAGTTCCTCTTATTAATAATAAAAAATGAACAAGAAGCTATGCAAAAATCATACAACTTTCCAGTTATTTTTACGATGCCTATAAAACACATCGTACAGCATTTTCAACAGATCTTTAAGCATCTGCAATAGTGAACACCTTCTCAAAAAAAAAAAAACCTGATCTGCCATTCAGCAATATCTGCTACTAAACTAGAAGGAGAAAAGCAAGAACAATCGCGGGCAGAGAAGGACTAGTCCTAAACACGGAGTCCATATCAAAAGATTTATTCTCATTATTTATTCATGCACCAATTAAAGGTTAAACACGTGCCAAAGCCTGTGTGTCAGAGAGCAGCTGTAGCGAGCGCGAGAGAGAGAGAGGAGGCCACAACAAGAAGGTTAAGGAAAAAGCAAACTAACTTTGTCTTGAAATGGTTTTGGCCAGGAGACAAGCTCTCCGCAAAAGAGCACGGACTGGCATAAACATTTGTACAAAATTATAAGTGCATTTGGAGACGCATGCAGGAGTCAACCGCCTGCACACGGTTCCCCGCGCTCGCTCTCTCCCAGCAAACCCTCCACCCCAGAGCGCGTGTGTGTATACGGGCTCCAAACCACTGCATTTTAATTACTGCCAGCAAGCACAGCAAACCCCTTTGAAATGGAAATGGACTCAGAATCTTCCTCTGCACCGCAGAAATCTTCTTCTGTTTTGAAAAAAAAAAACAATATGCTACACCAGAGCCTAGACCTGATAATGCTGATTATAATCACCAATAAAGCCAGTGTCAACAACCTCACACTCCCAGCATTAAATCTACATATTCATATGTGCTTATAAAAGACCTATAGAAGAGAGAACGGTAGGAAAACGTTCAATAACGTCAAAGGTATATTTGCCACATGAAGTGTCGTGCAACACCAAGTTCAAGACATTTGATTCGAGCAGTGGTGTGTATTGATGGAACATATTGAAAAACATCTCTACATCCTGTTATCAAGCAAATGCTGTGAGAAGATGAGGACAAGACAGCATTTAGTAATATTTCAGAGTGAAAAGCTTCTGTGTCTCCGCTTTATTGTGCAGCATCAGGCCGTAGGTGAACATGTGTTTTCAGTAGTGGGCAAAAAGCATGCCCTTCATTTAAAAAGAGTGTCCAAGACATCAAAGACGTCTTCAATTTTTTATTCTCGCACGAGTGTAATGTCTAGACCTGAGGTTGCAAAAGGGCAAAAAGCATAAAGCGTTGTAAGAAAAAAAAGGCCTTTTCAGCGTGCACTGTCGTTGAAAGACACGGCCATCTGTATTGGCATTTCACAAGGCCTCCTGAGCTATAGCTTCACTATCTTTTTTTCAGACGCAAGACTGCAATTTGGGCGTGTTGTTAAGCCACAGATAAGTATAGGTTGGATAATTTGTACTTGCGCTGGAGGAAAGAAATACTTAAGTCCTAATGTTAAAGGTCTTCACAAGACTACAAATCTGCTTATTTACTATCTGTCATTTGATTGTTACAGCTTTGATTTGATTTCGGTGTGTCCAGGGTCAGCATTCCTGCCTATGTAAATCATTAAATCATAGAAGATACTGGAAGCCCTGGGGATCTGGAGCAGCTGTCAGCGTGCCATCTTCATTGATGACAATGGATCTCTCATTCTGTAGGAATGCAGGGAGAAAAGCCGCATGTACTGCATGCATTCAAACGTCAGCGTGTGTGCATAAACACGACCGGCTACGAACCTGACGTATGCAAAAAGAAAAGAAGTCCATGCCTTGTGTACTGAAAATCACCTACAAGAAAACGCCACCTTCTTTGTGTCTTCCTCACTTCGCTAATTAGTAGCTTAAACTTACTATAATTAAAAGTGCAGCAAAGCTTCAATAACACATTCCTGAAACTTGAGAGATTCTGCCACAAAAGGAAAAAAAGCCTTCTAATAAACATGTTGCCATCGGTTTTGATCATTGTTGAAATATTCCACAGCAAATTAGCTAACACTTATAAAGACAGATGTCACAACATGTGCTGCCACATTTCCTCCTCATGCATTCCTCCCCTACGGCTGGCGTGCTGCTTACCTTTACCAGGCCTGCTGTTGTTTACCTCCAGTGTTGTTTATCATTAGGATTCTGCTGGCACTGTTCTAACCCCTCCAATACAAGACACAGTCAGACGAGACTTACACCTGAGCATCTTCACTACCTCGACATGCTCCTTTCTACTAAACACTCGAATAATACATTACGAAAATAAAAAATAATAATTTTAAAACAGGAGTATTATAAATAAATAAGATCGTTTAGAAAAAAGGTGTCTGATAACAATGCAACTGTTCATGAATAAACTGCTTAAGCTCAAAAAAAAAAAAAAAAAAAAACTCTCAATGTATCTTCAAGATACACATCCGCTTAAGACGTACAAACATCATTTAAACATTAAAGACGTGCTGCTTTACTAAAGTAAGAAATTATAAGTCAAATTAGGTAATCAAAAATGTAAATAACAAAACAGTTGCACTAAAAATTAAATAAATGCCAGAGCTGTTTAAAACTACTGAAAACAGATTAAAACTCAAAATTGCTGGTAGGGAAATCTGAGACAATATTTCACAAGTGCTAAAACATATGGCAGACAACCTCCGGAAACAACAGACAGTGGCACATGAAAGAGAATTATTCAAAGTTCATTTACTGTCCAGATTTTAGGACTGATAATGCATTCGACTGATGCCAGTTTGCAATTAATGTCTCCAAAGAAGCAATCACAAGTCCCTCCAAAACAGAGAAACACACAGGCAGCTGAACTTACAATAAACTGCATGCAGAGAAAAGATAGTCTCTTGTTAAAAATACTACAGTAAAATAATGAAATAAAATAAATAATAATAATAGTAAACTGAAATACTGAGTACCAAGTAAAGTGGTGTGCATAAGAAAATAGGAGAACCCACAAAACACATTCCGTAAGGTGAAAATGTTTTAGCAAAAAACTTGCATGCATTTAAAGATTAAATGCATTTTGGTGGCATGAAATTACAATCACTCAGTCACTGCATAAAGTCTCATCCTGACTCTTTGCAACAGTGTTAAATTAATTCAATGCTTCAATTTAAAAAAGGAGCACTATCAGCATTGTATTTAAAATTAATTTAGATGAGCTGTGAGAACGAGTCAAAAAATACAACCCAACTTCACACACTTCATGCGTTAAAATACATAGCTGTCAAGTCTCAGTACATTAGATCTATTCAAATTCAAGCGAGGCATCGCAGAAGAGAATACGATCCAAATCTCTGAACTTACTGGCACCATAAGCGTTCGTCTGCGATCTGTCGGTATCTGCTCGCCGGATCCAGTTAGGAAATGCTCTTTGCTTGCACAAAACCACAAGTTCCTCCCCAAATCCACGGGCAGAAAGTCCTGAAAAAAGCAACAGAGATCGTCATTATCTCAAACGCTTTAATCTCAGGGAAAATGAAACTGCGTTTGTTGTGAAACTGCACATAAACCTTCATTCATACTTAATTTCTGTACACAGAAAAAAAAGCTTTCGGGGGAAAACCAGCATGTGCATGAAAAATAAGGTTGAACGCACAGAGCGTTTAAAGTTTAAACAGCGAGCCGTGAAGTTTAAAAAAATATTATAATTATTAACACGGATGCGTACATTTGTGAAGTGTGTTAATAATAAAAGAGAAGGAATTTTTATACATTCGTACCTTGCAAACAACACGTTTAATTGATTTTTAAATTGTGCTTTATTAATAAAGGTGATCATGGTTTGTCTTTTCAATGCATGACTTTAGAATGAGTAAATAAGCGTAAGGGACAGGCAACAGACACCCTTTCTCAAAGGCAGTGAATAAGTCTGTCTCTATTGAGTGCAGCATATCCCTGTATAGCAATCAGGACAATGTGCTGAACTGGCAGTCTAATTATAAATGTTCCATTGGACTCCAGTGCCATCTTACCTTATGAGGGAACAGCTAACAGCAACTGCTCAAAACAAAATGCCATTACGGGCTCAACTTCACCCCAACAGAGGGACAAGCCAAGGGGATTGTTTTTCAAACAGCCCCCTCTCACTTAAGACAAGAATGTATTATTAGACACCCGGTTATTCTTACAGACTGGACACAATTTCAGCAGAGAAAAACTAGCAAAGTTAAGCTGTGTTTAATTAAGGTGTCAGGTTGCGTCCCTGTGCGAGAACAACAAAGCTTTTGTGTTTCTGCTCTGACGTTTAAAAAGCAAAAAGCGAGTGTTTGGCTTTCTAGCGCCGGAAAAGTGTTTAACAATAAGTAATTTTGGTGCTATAATTTTTGTCATATTTTAAATGCCCTGATTGGCGCGTCTGATGTGCTTCAGGAGTTTTTAAAAACCTTTCAGTTCCGTCATACGTCGGCGTGCTGTGTTATGTTCCGTATTAAAATATTATCGCATCTCGTGCAGCAGTCGAAAAGGGCTTATCTGTGTCTATGAGGGTCTACTTTTGGGAAACACCCATGAGATGATGGGCTATCTGTGTCCCACAGACTGAGTTCACACACATTGGGCTCCATTTGTCCTCTCAATACCTCATCGCACTGTTTCTGGAAATCTCAAAAGCATCATGTAGCACAAAACTAAAAACAAAGCAGAATAAGGGCAAACACTAATTCAAAGTATAAATCGCATATAATGGAAAAACAATAATAATAATACAATTATTTTGAATAGAAATTTACTGTGGGTTTCATTTTAAACAACTGTGTAATTTAGTTGTTTAAAGTGTTTTACATCTATCTTCCTGGTTTAAAAATAAAAACGATAAATACGTAAACAAAAGGCAGGTATTTTTAATAAAAGCCGTAATCGCACAAAAATATAATATTACACATTCTGATCAAATAAATAATCACGTTAACAATTCCCGGAGTTCACTTACTTTCAGTCTGAATGCAGTGTGTTTCAAAGCACCGTTTTTTTTCACGCTGGGAGACTAAAAGCAGTCTGCTTGTCCAAGTTGCTTATTGTCTCTAAATGGATCAGCTTTGGATGAGTACTTCATTTTAATTTATGGCTTATGCATTCTTCAAAGGTCAATATGCCTGACCTCGAGCGAAAGTTGAGAAACAATTCCCATGCTCGCACAAGAACAATTTTGCCTTCAAACGCTTTTTTCCCTTTACGGACAGGAGATGTATCCGATCTTACACACACAAAGCATATCCATTTTTATAACTGAAAGTTAAAACGACGTCGAATCGGAATCTTGCCAGTAATGTACCTATAGAAGCGCTTCTCCCGTTATTGTCAATGAATAGTACCGCTCTGTGGACAGAAGTGAAATTACCTCCTGTGGAAGGAACTTATCCGCCGTCCGGATGACAACTACGGGCTTTCTATTACTCAGAAATAAAACTAATTAAACAGTACCGCATCCGGAGTAATAATCATACAAACATTGTTAGTAATCAGACCTGCGCATAATTATTGTTTACGCTCGGCGCGTACGTTTGTGAGCTACACCACAATAGTTCAACAGCGGACAATGAAGTACAGACAAAACATTGTAACTGCCGGGATAACACACACGAAACACTTGGATAATGTCTGTTTAAGTTTCTGTTAGTCGTCAAGATTTCTGCAGTTTGTTTGCGAAGAAAAAAGCTACTAATCGCTCCTCGTCACATCGGTGCACGGAGTATCACGCGTCACTCTCCGCTGAAAAAATAACCGTTAAGAAAAATATCAATCCTGGACGAGCCAAACGTTTTAAATAGTTTGGACACGTCCTATAAGGATTCTGTAATAAAACCGTTAATATATCAATACAACAGCTGCAGCGTTACGACGCAAAATGACGATGAACGCAACATGACGAAGACACATGAAATCACGGACGACAGGTTACCAATGATAAAAGTTTACCTTGATGTGAGTAGAGTACCAAAAACAAGCGCTCGTCTTCGCCGTATCCCGTTATTGGTATTGAAGCCGGTTAAAATAATGTACACTGATGTGTAGTAGCAAAGAAAGGGGAAAAAAACACTGAAGTGTATCGCTTCCACTGACCGTAGAGGGAATCCCGCTTTGGCTGTATGAAGTTGAACTGTCAAAACTGCTGAGAGCAGTTGTAAGTATATTTATCGCGTTTTTCCTCTCTACTCTAAAACAGAAGCGACAGAAGACGATGGTTACTGCTGTCAATCTTGGCAATCAATGCAAGCGGCCATGTCGCAAGTATTCAAAGCATTTCCCGTCGTGCAACATCAGAAAGTGAGTGGCCAGGGCATTGATCTGAGGAAAGAGGCAGGGCTCCCCCTCCCAGACAACACATGAGAGAGAGAGAGAGAGAGAGCGAGAGAGAGCGAGAGAGAGAGAGAGAGAATGAGTCTTTAACGGGGTGGGGTAGAATAGTGGAGATTGTAAGAGGGGAAAAAAGTCAGGGCTCAGGTGATACAATTTCAAACATCAGGAGCACATTTGAGTTATATATAGTATAGGGAGTGATTACATAAAATTAATGTAATTCCTGTTTTATATTGTTATGGGCCCGTGTCATTTTTGCGTAAAAACACTATGTGGAAACATCCACGCGTTATGCATTTGAAATATGGTTATCATAAAAACTAATTTAAAATTTAGTTATTTGCATTTGATACACTCATAGTGATGATCAGGTTAAAAAAAAAAAAAAGCTAATTTTTTTTTTGTTTAAACTGAACTCTATATAATATGCAAATGATGTCATACTGAAATAAGCTCGAGCGGCTCAAAAATCCTATCAATAAATTTGGGACATAAACATGGACATAAGAAGGTTAAAATGTATAGATGGCGATTTTCCCACCATTGCTTTAATCTGTTTTTGTGGATAACACGTCGAACAAAGTTTAAGCGACGGCAAACCTCTTTCTTTTTATTTAGAGTTAATGTAGTCTGTAGAAATCATTCAGTAGTGTTATTTATTAAAAAACTGATGTATAGATAAACTTCACTTGGTCTGCTAATGAGAAATTTCCCTACGAGCACTTTAATTGAATTTGAAGATACCTAAGCTATAAACCAATCCTCACTGCAGATATGAAATCGTATTATTTCCCTCATACTTACATACATTGTTATTAAATTGAAAAATGGTAGTGTAGTTTCGCTAAAAGAATGATGTCTGCGTCTATTCATCCAACGCGCCTTCGTCTTAAAAGATTGTAAAACAATGTTTTACACCTGGAACGATTATTGAAGTTAGTCTTGTGTCAATAACCACAGGCCATCTCAGGTCATTCTACAAAACCGAATACAGAAGAATCCTGTTTGTTGAAACAGCACCATGTTTGGTCGAATGTTTCAGTTATTATAGCAAATTATTTGATCGATATATTGATGAATTACAGAGACTGGGCATCCTAAACAGTATTTAAACACTTCACCTCTTGTGACTCCCTGGAACTACTGGGAAACAATTGCATTGTCTCATAAATGCAAAAATAAAAAAATAAAGATTTTTACACAATATTTAAAATTGTATTACAAATTAATTTCACGGAGAGAAACATGGATTGAATCACAGTATTCGAATTCAGGTAAACGATTTTAAAATGTTTCCCAGTATCTTAACTGGTTTACTCGTCTAATAAATTATTATATAAAAAAGCATATATATTTAACACAACACAGTCCGATCTCTTTTGTAAAACTGTTTCCTTTACACTGCATATAAATATTTAAGACGTTACCAATAAAGTGCATGAACAAAATTCCCTAACTACCGAGACATTCCTCTCCAAACATCTTTGTAGTCGATCCACTATATAATTATATTTTATTAAGTTGTGAAGAAACTGCTCGCTCCTAAAACTGTCACAGTTCAGGTCAGATGAGTTTTGGGTATTTGAACGTGCAGCGCACTTCAGGAATGCAGGTTAGACAGACCGTGGCTTAAAAAAAAATCTACAACACTGACAGACATATGCAGAGATCGGAAACTATAAATACAGTCCGGTTCAATACACTGACAGACAGTAAAAATAAAATAATAAAAGCAAATAATCGCATGTATAATACGTGTGAACTGTCGCGTTTTGAAAATAGAATTGCGTGCATCATTTTAAATGCATATTAATTTTGTGCTTAAAATATCAACGCGAAAGAAAACAATAGACACATAATACAATGTTGTACTTACAATGATAAGGGCAGATGCAGAAGAAAATGCTGTTTGTTAACTGAAGAGTCACACAGGGCTAAAGAGAGGGGGAGAGGGGGAGAGAGAGAGGGAGGGAGGAAGAGTGTGTTAGAGAGAGAGAGAGAGAGAGAGAGAGAGAGAGAGAGGATTAAGGATGTAGAGGGCATGCCAGAATAGATATCCTTTCACAACATCTCATCACATCTGTTCTGGCTCTTGTCTGTCTTTCATTTTCACATTCCCTTTTTTCCTGAGAAAAATCCTATCCACGCGTCACATCTTCATCCCCAGATACACCAAAGAGAAGATTAATTATTCAAACAAAGCATTGCCTTCAAGGCAATAACGCCAGTGCACTGAAACTTTTTCTCTTCTACAGCCTGTTCCAGCTGACACCGAAAGTATTTCCCAAATACTGTAAAACAATGTCTGAGTCAAAACTTTCTTCAAACGCCCCATTTTCAAACAGTGATAATTATTAGCCTACTTTCGAATATTAAATTCGTTTGGCTGCTCGAAATTTCACATTAATAACATGTAAAGGCGCAGACACATTTTCCGACCGCTTCAGAGACATAAAATGTCGATGTTCTCACACAAGCTGAGAAATGTAAACAGGCACATTCAAACTGCCACCGCGCAAAACACTTCACAAAAGAAAAAAACGCAGCCGAAAGCTTTTAAGACAAGCGTTTCTCTGAAGGTAAACACATTTGTGTCTCAAAACCTGACTAGACAGCGTTTTTAGGAGTCGTATGTATTCACTGTCTAGGTAGGGAGCTCAAACGATTTTGAGAGACCACCTCAGAAATTTAGCTAATGTCAGGTAGTAATTATTTAATCATTCGGTTCTAGAATGCATTTTGGTGGTTGGTCATTTTTAGCGACTGTTCGACTACGTAACGAAAGGAACGTCTTACTTTTTACGGACAGAGTTGCGCTGAACAATTTCAGGAGTTCCACTCCTGCAGAAGGCAGGTACAGTGTCAGGTAGACGCCGCTCAGCGATGTACAGGACTAATGCGCCACCCATTGGTTACTCGAGGAATTGCACCTCTGGTTTTGTCAAGCAGAACGTGTTCTTATACCAACCCTTAAATTAACGGTTAGGTCTAAGGTTGAGCTGGATTATTAAACAGAACAATTTTATTTATTATTTCGTGCAGTTTTGTTTTTAACGCGTTATAAAAATGCAAGTGAAAAACGCAAGTGGCTGCTACTCAGGTTATTCAGTAGAGGACCTACTACACCAGTAAGTCTTAATTAAAAGAGAAATTCTGACTAATGACTTTCTCCAAATTGCAAACCTGATAGAGTCAATGTGTAAAAGACCACCAAACGTATTAGAGAGCTGTAATAAAACTTCTTTTAAAAGCAAATTCTATTCATGAATAAATTGTAAGTTTGTTTTATTTAATCCTTGGTTATTGCTTCTGATGCAGTTTGGCCTTGACTGTGCAAAACAGTCACTCAAATACTTATAGGTTTTAACAAGGACATGATTCATTTTCGTCTCTCTAAAAGTGTTCAGGTCTTAACTAATTAGCTCCGAACAAATGTATAAGTCGTTTTTTTGCGGTCCCTTTGACGAAATCTAAAAATCACAAGGTCTTTTCTGAACTATGAGGCTGTGTAATTAAGCAGTTTGCGGGTGTGAGCGAGCGGGTTCAAGCCTGTAGGTCTGGTCTGGACCAATGTTCTGTCCAGCTCGTTAGAGAAAGAGGCAGCATTCATCACATTAGCATATGGTGAAATGCTTTGATGCATCGTGAAATTCAAGCCTAGCCTATTAATATTTTAAAAAGGCCTGCATAAAAATCAACATTTTTGTTACATTAAATTAACATGTGTTCTTCTCCAGTTCTGCATGTTTAATTAGGCCGCACTCTTCTGTCAAAGGAAATATGGAAGCTGCCATATGATTTGCTGTGATTACTTGAGAACTAGCAAACAACACTTCACAAATATATTTGTCTGCTAGATTCAAACGCCTCACAGAGGATGTGCGTACGAGAGGCCTCTATTAAAAACTCATTTCAGACATTTCCATATCTGCAGGAGCCATGCAAATACGTCCGATGTGTTTAATTAATGAGCGATACATTTTTAGACGAAATCTACAGAACCGTGTCTGTGTTGCTCCATGAGATTTAACACTGGATGAAGATTCCCCAAAACATCTTTTTAAACCACACTCGTATAGTCCAGAGGGTTTCAGCATCACTCAGGGTCTGTGTGTAAAAAAAAAAAAAAAAGAAAATGACAAACTGCAAACCATTATGTGGCAGGAAACACAGGATGAGGTTTTAAATGTCAGCGGTTGGAAAACCCAATCCATTATTACCTTTTGAAGAGTTTATGAACATTTTAATTAAATATACAAGTATTGTACAACGCACGTGCGCATAGGATCTTTAATATTAAGCTTCCAAACTCTTTGTAGACATCTTGCGTCTCTGAAACACAAAGACCACCTTTAAATAGTTAGTTCACACCAGAATACAAACTCTGTAATCATTACTCACACTCAAGTCATCGAAACTTGTATGACTCTCTTCTGCAAAACACAAAAGATGATGTACTTTACAGTTTCACTATGAAAAAAATCTGTATAAAGACAAAAAAGCTGGCAGCTCTTTACTGGAACATTATCCAGTAAGTTTAATTAGCCAAATTCAAACTACAGGTTAAACACTTATATAATAATAACAATAATAAATACTGAAAATTCCATAAAATTACAAGTACAGTACATTAATTACATTTACATCTTTTTTTTTTTTTTTTAAAGAGTGATATTCCAAACCAAATGGGTTTCAAACAGCATTGGACATCAGTGACTTAATTTTAGTCTGTGGAAGAAAAAATCTTATGAAAAAAAAGTTAAAAATTGTAACTATCATTATTGCACACACACACACACACGCATTTGTCTTGTATGAACACTCATAAAAGAAACAAAGTATTTTTTGAGATATAAAGTGTTTAAAAATTATTTTAATCAAACGTCTCTTGTGGTTTGGATGATGCACTAGCTGTAAAGATGTTTGGAGAGAACAGTTAAGCTCCATTCACAAGATTTTTCTAACATGTGATTGCCCTTAAAAAAAAAAAAAAGACTAACGATCTGTTTTGTTTTGTTTTGTAAGCACAATCTTTCTATAAGATTACAAAGCGAGAGAATAATGGCAGAAGAGCGTTGTGAAAGCGGTCATTGTAGATGGTGCATGTTCCACAAGGTCAAACATAAAACGGTTTTGTCACTTCAAGTCCGAGGAAAAAACGATCTTCCACATACTCCAAAATACAGTTAACATCATCATCTCTGACTGGCTCCTCATAGGAAGCAAGAACAGCCAAAGAAGCATTGCACTTTTACAGTAAAGTTATGTAATTAATACATGCCTCGTTTGCATACATGCAAATCACCCCGGTCCCATTTGGATCTGCAAAGTGGGACGCTCTGTTCTCATTTGCTGACCTAAATATGACTTGTCACTCTAGATTTCATCAAAGTTTTTATTAGTATTATCATTTATATTTCCTTTTAAGTTAACAAGGAACAGTTGATTGATTAAATGTTTAAATGAAAGAAAGCTTAATTGCATCACGACTGAGGGCTTCGGCTTCTTTACTCTAGGACGGTTTATGAATATGTTCTTTCCAATTAGTGTAAATCTACATAAATGCAAATCTAAATGACGAAGTCCCAGATCCCCTGTCGAGACGTTGGAATTTGATTCGACTTTGATCAAACACCAATGGTGCAAGACATCGTCCAAGTTTTACATTGGGACAAATCAACTCGCCCTGTGTTTCTACATGGTAAGTGCAATAACAGAACATTTTTGGTCAAATTAGATTATAGATTGTTAATTGTGCTTTTCCAACTGAAAGTGAAGGCTCTTGCTATTGACCCTCGAAGACAATTTCAAGAGACTTTGTTAATGGAGGGTAAATATGCTCGTGAGCTTCCCATCCCGTTTGAAAACCCCCTTAGGAAACGTGCAGTGCGGAGCCGGTGCAGAACACTAGAAGCTTTAGGTGAGCCTCATTAAATGGTTTCATCAATGATTAATTGGCAGGTTTCGCAAACGCAGCAAGAAAAGCAAGCCGAAGTGTTGTGTTTTTCTGCCTTGAGACAGTGCTTTGCTTTAATTTGATGTGAGAGGTGCAGCAAAAAGGCTTCCTGAAGTTAAAAGAACTGTTGGATCAACTGAAAAGCCCAAGGACATTTACCTCATTTATGTTTACAAAAAGCCCAATTCACTGTAGGTATTGTAAATGCCGGGCATTTAGGGAAAACGTCTCATTGCTTTGTTGCGCACAGCACTTTTTTACGCACGCAGGAGTAATCGTTTGTCTGGAACGGTTGCGTTTTCTCTCTCATCTTGTTCGCTTGTTTGAATCCGAAAGCCAAGACGTTAGTCTCGGTGAATATTAACATCTTTATTGTTGTCGAGAACAAACAAAGACGGCTTGACATTTTAGATCGCGAGTAAATCTTTGCTCCGCTGTACTACTGAAGCTGTGGCGGGACTCGGAGGTATTATCCGCCTACATTCTGTTCCAGTTTTATCTATTCTTCTGTTAGATATGCAGGAATGTGTATAAAAGAACACTGAATGATGTTGAGCCGACCTCCTCAATTATTCAGCACCTCTCTCCGAAAATATAGATAGTAAATCAATGGTGATAAAAGAGCATAAGATACCATTTTTGGATTCAAAGTACCTTTTGTATTAGAATCTCAGCCTCCCTTAGGTGAATGCATAAGTCAGATGCAGACGTTATGAGAATCCCTGCAGTGTTGGGAATGCCATGTCGAGACAACACGAAGACTTAAAACACAGTAATTGTGTGCCTTTGAATTATTAGCGCCCGAAGAGACGTGGCTGGATCCAGAGAGGAGTGAATTTGTGATTTCATAGCTGATTTGATGGGTGCACACAATGGATATCGCAAAGAAAATTACTGAGTGGAGAACAGGTGCATGGAAATCATTAACTGGCATATGCTACTTGCCTCAGATGTCTAATGTGGCATGTTACAGCGTGGCGGCTTCTCCAGCTCAATATGCTTCTATGCATCCATACAGGTTTGGCTACAGTGTGACCTGTTCCACAGTCTAGAGGAGCTTCAGGGACTGGAGAGAAACTGAAGCTAGTTTGGAGACACCAGAAAGGGATTCTTTATGCACACAAAGTTCTTAGAACATCAGTCCATCCTCAGTACAATGCTTTATATGTATCAGTCACATTACCATGTGTGCAAGAGAAAAACTAGGCAAACGATAATTGCAACAATTGTCCTTATTTTCAAAACATTAACCCTCTACAATATGCATTATGATACTATTTCACAAAAGAAAAATAATTCAGCTGTTCAGAAGTTAGTTTTTTTTTAAAGAAAATGCTTTTTTTTCAGTAAGAGCATTAAATTCGACTGTGACAGTTAAGACTTACAATGTTACAAAAAAGACTAAAACATTAAGCAGCACAACTGTTTAAAACTGTGGTAAATGTCACTTAAAGCATCAAGTAAGTATAGCAGAATAATTTCTGAAGGATCATGTGACACCGAAAAGTGGAGAAAATTCAGCTTGCCATTACAGAAATATACAAACTTTTAATTTGTAACAGTGGTTCACAATATTACTGTTTTGTACTGTACTGATCACATAAATGTAGTCTGAGTGAGTATAAAAGACAACTTTTAAAATATCTGACCCCAAACTTTTCAGTGGTAGTATATATGTTGGTACAGTTTTAACAATGACATTATTAATTAATATCTTTTTAAATATTTTTAGATTTTACTGGAAAACCAATAACCTACGCCTAAACCTACACTCTAAGAATGCTGGGTTAAATACAACCCAGAGCTGGGAGAAATATGGACAATCCCAGTGACTAGTAACTAGGTTTAAATGTTTAACCCAACCTTCTGGGTAGTTTTATTTAACTCAACTATTAATTAAAAATTACAATATGGCTAGCTTAAAATTAATCAAAAATAGGTTGTAAATTAAAAATCAAACACATAATTACTAGCGGCATTAGCAATAATCAAAAGGTGAACATTTATTTATAGGCAGTTAAATATATAGTATACAAATTATTTGGTTTTCCAGCCTTTTTCTGTATTTGAACCCTTTCCAGCAATGACTGTATGATTTTGAGATCCATCTTTTCACACTGAGGAAAACTGAAGAACTCACTATTATAGAACTATAACTATTATAGAAGATTCAAACGCTCACTGATGCTCCAGAAGGAAAAACGATGCACTGAGAGGAGTGAAAACTTTTGAACAGAATAAAAATGTGTACATTTTTCATATTTTGCCTAAATATAATATTTTTTTTCATTTAGTACTGCCCTTCAGAGGCTACAGAAGATAGTTACATGTTTCCCAGAAGATAAAATAAGTCAAATTTACCCTGATCTTCAAATTCAAAAAGTTATCACCCCCCTGCTCTTAATGCATGATTTTTCCTTCTGGAGCATCAGTGATCGTTTGAACCTTCTGTAATAGTTGCGTATGAGTCCCTCAGTTGTCCTCAGTGTGAAAAGATGGATTTCAAAATCATACAGTCATTGTTGAAAAGGGTTCAAATACACAAAAATGCTGGAAAACCAAATAATTTGTGGGACCTGAAGGCAGCTGAACAGCAGACAGTTTAACTCTCCAGGCCAAACAAGGGACTCATGAACAACTATCACTAAACAAACAAACAAACAAAACAGCTGTGTGTGTAAATAATTTTTTTTTTTTGAGAGTATGTAATACAGCATTAGAATCTTTTTATAATATATAATAAATGTATTTAAAAAACAAATGTGATCATTTATAAAACATCCAACAGGTTTCTAGTTTTTTTATAGCCCCTCCTGATAAAAAAAAGACTCATGAATTGCATTTGGCATTTTTTCATGTTGCCAAAAGGGTTAAGAGTACTGCGAAACCAGGCCTAATTTCATGTAAACGTTTTGTTTTCAGGGGACGTACGGTTGCGTCCACACATTAGGTTCATGGATTGTATTATGCCTTTGACCTTACAGGGGCCATCTGTGGTGTTTCACTGCTAAATGCTCTTTGGCTTTCTTTGTGCACTGTTTTATCTCTGTTTATTCCACAGCTGAGCAGCAGTTCTCTCTTTCCACGACTGGAGTTTTGTCAGGCTCGATTCAAAAAAGCAAAGAACAGAACTTTTTGTCAAGCTGTCAAACTCCAGGGTCAACATAGCTTTCATTCCAAAGACAAGGTCAGCGTAGTTTAAAAAAAAAATCACTCAGGCCGCTCCGATTTCACTTTGAAACAGGTGGCCATTTACAGAATGGAATCATTTGAGCCACTCCAAAACACATCATGTTTTGACAAATTTATGGAGAAATGCTGCGCACAGTTTCACGCTAATTAATTCAGTCACTTCTAGACATTTAGTAAACAGTCGCCTCCAATTCACCAGAGAGCATTTGGAGTAGTCCTGTGGAGAGAACACCACCCAGATTCATGTCAATATTGACAAATAGTCTATACTCAACTGCATATTTGTAAATGATTCTTGGCATAGACTACAGCTCTTGCCATGGACATTATTGCTGAAAATCCCCACAATCCTCCTGGGAGTTATCACATTTGGTTGGGCGGTGAATAAAGAGCAATTTTTATTCCCGCCCCAATCTCTTCAATCTATCATTCATTCATTCAAATGAAGGACATTTATAGTATTCAACTTTAAATACAGCATTCCTTTAGCATTTCCAAGGAACTTCTATTCTATGCTAAATAACCACGCATTCATCCAAGAATTGAATTACATCGCGGACACAATAGGACCTGTGACGCGCAAGAACTTTGATATGGAATAATGCAGCAGACACTCAAATGAATTGGATTGAACAAAGGTTAAATGTTTTTCAAACACTCAATGTCGCAGAAGCCTTGGACGACAAAGCGTCTAAATACAGTTGTAGGCGTACATACATTTGTGTCTTTAAACTTCTTTGAACGAGGGTGAAATATTTTGTGCGGCATTAGTGCCTGAGACATTCAGTGCATTTAACAGAACAGGACAGAATTTGCATAATGGGTTTTTTCTTATTCTCTTTGAAATCCAGAGTGCGGAATAACAAATGTATATGAAATAGCAGCCAAACATCAATAAATGGAAATGCCACAATTCTCTGTGGATGGTCTTGGGTGGATTTCTGCTGGAGGAGGAAAAACAGCCCGCTTATTGCAAAATAAGCAGAAAAGCGGATGTGATCAAACTCATGCCCACCAGGCTCGCTAATGCGCGCGCACACACGCAGTATAGCCCACCTCTCACTTCTTCTAATCAGATGCAGTGAGATGTGGCAGCTCCTGCTGTGGAGCTATGGGAGGAGCAGCATGTCTCACAGGTGCTTTCAAAGAACAAGATACAGCAGTGGAGAGACTGTAATTACTCTCCAATTACAGATAAAGATCTCACTTGAGGGCTGCAACACAAAGTATCCTAACAGCCGTGCAGACCCACTCACACTACGACTCAAAAAAGTCCAATCAAGAGCATCTTAGGAAATGTCCTTTGCAGGTACAATGATAATCACGATCATGTAAGGGACGCTTTTTAATTGCTGTGGTTTTCATACTGACTCACCAAAAGATAAACAAAAGTGGCATTGAATCAGTCAGCAAAATGTGGAGTTGAAAAAAAACATCATTCTTATATTTAGGGCTGAGCGATAAATTGATAACGATAATTATCGCACGAGATAGATAGATAGATAGATTTCCTTGATAAACGATAACAAGAGTTGATAAATGTTTGATATAATGTTCATGCGGTAAAGGCGGAACAAAAGAGCGCTAGTCATTTGAAGGGCGCCATTTGGACCATTTATCCACTCGGATCAAAGTTTAAACGGTGGCACGGCGCGAAATTACTAGATCATATGCGTTCACCCTCTGACGAGTTTTGGTTACTAAACAGTGCTGTGAGATCTAGTGTGAAGTGCTTGAATTCAGTGAAGAACACAAATGACTCGGTTTAAAGCCAGATGAAACAGTGCTGACAAACAGGAGAAACACTGTGCGCAACGATACAGTCAGAGGACTTTTTAATCTACAAATCGCCATCATTTAACAAAGATTTACTGTAGTCCCTGGTGAAAAAACCAGCATACGCTGGTAGGTATGTTTTAATGCTGGTTTAAGCTGGTCCTTAGCCTGTTTATGCTGGTCCTTTGCTGGTCATGTTGTTGGTCAAGGACCAGCATAAACCAGCAAACGACCAGCTTAAACCAGCAAAGGACCAGGACCATACCTACCAGCATATGCTGTTTTTTTTTTACCAGGGGTAGCACTAACTGCACAGTGGTATTGTGTCCGAAATGTGGGTATATGTGTCGAATTTTATTATATTATTAATGTAGTATTTTTTGGTGATTAAGCTATAGCGTTTATGCATTTACTAAATGTATTTAGAAATGTATTTAGTTTTTAGGTGCTATATTTGTGGTTTTAACTGTTATTATCATGATCTATGGATGATACTATGGAAGAGCAATGGATAATTAAAAAAAAAAAATGAACAGAATAATTAAATTTCATCATATAAAAAATTAGGTTGCTACAATTTTTACAGATATTATTTGTGATAATGAACATAAATCTACATATGCATCCTAAGTCAAGCTACAATCAAATGTGTATTTTTAAGAGACATTAATATTATCAACACATAATTATTAGCAACACAAACCTGTTTCTTGATTTAAAACAATATTACTCATTAAAACTGCAGAACTAAGAAATTATTTTTTTCTATTAGGATATTTTTGTTAAGGAAAATTTACTGGAAAAAGTGTAAAGAATTGTCAGTGTTCTGACCATAAAGAATAGTTTAAAGCCACATTTAACTGCCTGGTTTTTACAACTTTTACATTGTAGCAAAACTGCCTTTAAACTTGAAAGAAATAAAAATGTGACATTTGATATTGATATCGATATGAAAAATATATATATTGTGATCATTTTTTGGCCATATCGCCCAGCCCTACTTAAATATATATATATATATATATATATATATATATTATCAGCATTTAATATTTATAAATATACATACATATATATATATATATATATATCTGTGTGTGCACACGTATTAAATGCAGATGTACGCAAATGTGCAAATGTAAAAAGCTGTGTGACGTTAAATCCTTTATAACAAAGAGGTCAAAACACTTAATGCACATTCTAAAAGGAAATCCTTGAAGCAATGATGAGAGCACATTTCACATTTACGGGCAATAAACCTTTGTTCTGTATAACAAATAAGAGGTTGTTACAGAACACACATGGAAAAGGAATTTCGAAAATTCAGTTCTCTCTTCATGTCCTTATGTTTTATTCTTTTATTCGTATTCTTTCAACTGAATATGTATGGAGGGAATAAAACACAAGGTGAGATCAGAAGATATTCACAAAATGTGTCATTTCGAATTACTTTGTGAGACTGGAGTTGACGACCTATTATAATGCAATGCAAATGTAAAATCATTTCATAAATTGCTAATTTGACATCATTTTTCTTCTGAAGCTGAAAAACTAGAAATTCTTTTCTCTCCTTCTTTCATTCTTTGAGAGCACAGGCAGAATAAAAGACAAATGGCTTGTTAATATCTTTAATATTTACAGTTTCTTTAAAAAAAGTATGTGGCATATCCCTCCCCCAACCCCTTCCCCACAAATCCTGTCTGAAAATATTAATGTTATTTTTTCTTAACTTTGTCAACAAAAATAAAATGCATTTGGCAAGCTAACTGGAAACTGGCAGTGCTGGATACATAAAAATAATATTTCAAGTGATTTGGTGTAAGAATATCATCTGAATTGACAAAATACAATCGACATTTGACATTTTTGTACCCTTCACGTTCATAATGCGCTACACATATAATACTTTTAGCCATTATGTTACCGTTTCAAACTGAACTCCGTCCAAACATCTTTCTTGCTTTGAGGAGTAAAACATGAGCTTTAAATGTTCTCTACAATACGGTGCATATTAAAAGTGCAGTAATGTATATAAAATGGCTCTCTATATCTGGGTTATCATGGTTAGATTTTGTACAGCATATGCACAGCAGTTTCCACAGCAAGAAGTCCATATCAAATAATAGCTCTACAAAAATGCATTTCAGAAGTGAGTTCCCATGTGAGTCCAAAAGTGCGCTAACGTCATCTCTAAATGTGAGCGATGTGATTCGATAAGCTGAGTTTAAGTTTGTCCACCACTAGTGGGGTTTTCAGAATGTGACAGCACCTCAATATCCAGACACAGCTTTGGCTGGAAAAGAGATAAAGAGGGAGAGATGTGAAATGTGAAGAAACAGAGCAAAACAAAACAACACAATACACTGAAAAAAGACCCACACATAAGAGTGTACTAAAGTAATACATTCTTCAGTGCTAAAACGAAAAAAGTTGCAAATAAAACAAAGCTTCCAAATACAATTTCACATTTGACTTCTTTGTAATTATTTGTGAAATTTACTAGCAATTTCTGAAAGGAAACTGTTGCCACACCACATTTTTTCCCCCAGCGTAGTCTTCAACTCAATTGCTAATTTTTTTTATAACCCAAGAATTACCTTACTAATAGTAGACAGGTAAACACTCTCCACCCTCCTTCTCTCTGTGCAGCATGTTACATAGAGAAAATGCTGAGTTAAACACACTTCAACACATGCATGTGTATGACACAAGCACCATGCAGCTCACTTTCATACAAATGCTGCTGAAACAGCAGAATAAACCGGCCAGCTCAGGCATTCAGTGATTAAATGGACTGGCTAATAAACATATAAAATGTAGAGTTATGTACTGACTCATATTTTTTGTACAGCACAATGTAATCATGGCTCTGACCACAAATGGTACAAATCTTTTTTTTATCCCCCTCAGTAGGTCAGACTAAATACTGCTGTGGTGAGGTGTTTAATTAACACACACACAATTAACGCGCACATTTTTTCTCAAATTAATTGCGATTAATCCCACCTAACATAAAGTTAAAAAAAAAAAGGTTTTAAATAGCTAATTCGAAGCTAATTCAGCAGAGGCAAGGATGCATTGCCCACCCCCTGAAAACTAAATAAAGCTAACAAACACTAAATTTTAAATTAAATATAGCTGAATCCTTAAAGCTACAAAAGCAATTAATTTCCTCTTTTTTCTTTTGTTCTTTGATTAACAGACATCACAGCAGCTGGGTTATTAGCTTATTTGGCTGCTATTACTTTAAGAGCTGCCGCTGCTGAACGTGACGCGGCTCTGACACGCATGCTCGTAGATTCATTCACGCTTTAATATGAAATGATACAGGCATACAGTGCTGAAGCGAAGTTGAAGTGCATGTCTGAAAAGATTCCCATTTCATTTCATGATCGTAAAGATGTTCTGTGACTAAATAAATGCACCTCTTGTCAAGAAAAAATGAGGGCTGCCCCCTAATAGCTAACTAACCATTAGTGATTGAGAAAAGGCTTGGTCTAATGTTAAGCCAATCTAATGTTAAATGAAAAATGTGCATTATTGAAGTGTCTTTGTGAAGTGTGGAAGCTGATTAGCAGCACGGTCACTTGCTCTTAAAATACTCCGTCATTTTTGGTAATAAAAGAGTAATACATCTTTCGAATCTGTACAGACTCTACGCTTTTTGTGCGCACAAAAAAAACAACAAAACAATGTGCTTTTGTAAAATAATGTAAGGAAGCAGGATGCGCTTTCTGCCATCTCGGTCTCTGACCTTAAACGCGTCAAAAAAAAATTAACCAAAACTCAGTGTATACTTGCCTTACAGACATGAAAAATATATCTATCTTACTTTCAAATTAACCAATTCAAATGGAAAACAAATATTGAAACACGCATACAGATGCATCCACTACTGCGGAGATGACGACTTTGTCACCGACTTCATCTCTTAAGCCAAAAAAAAAGAAAACACTAGTTTATCAATTAATTATTAAAATGTTAATGCTGCCTCCATACTGTTTTTTCCTCTGACACATTCATAATCATTACTTCTGCCATTGTGCTCTGGCAAGCTTTATACCTGCACTTGAGCGCTTATTAGTCTATGTAGGCAGTTAAAGTCTTGTTATTTGTTACAGTTCTGTCTGTTTGTTTTCTTGGTTTCTCCCATTGTCTCCCCCCGTCGATCTGTCTAATTTGGTTTAGTCCTTGTTAGTGTTATCTGGTTCACCTGTCTTTGTAATTAGCACACCCTTTATAAGTCTGTCTTTGTCATGAGTTCCCTGTCGGTCTTTATTGTTGAATTGTGTTTCTACGTGTGTGGATTATCTCTCTGTGTTCCTGCCTGTTCCTGCTTGTGCTACTTGAAGTTTATATTAAATATTGTTGCTTGTTATCTCGTCTTACGTCTCACGTCTCGTTCCATCCAGCACGCAGCACCTACGTAACAGAAAGACCGACCGACTACAGTTTACCCGGCGTTATTCCCCTACGTTTATTTTCCGTCCTTTTTCTCAGTGTTTTGTTTTTGATTTATTATCATGGATCCCGCCGTTAAGATCATTATCCTGGAGCAGGGGAATCGCTCTCTCGAGGACCACACCAGAGACTTTGTGCACCTCGTGCCACACACACACTACCCGGACAGCTG
>JAHKKF010530490.1:0-12059 GCA_019740295.1 Labeo calbasu
TGAATCATTCACTTGGCCAATTTCTTCAAAAACACAGATTAATGTAGGAAAAAAACGAGGGATGTGTGAGTCAGTGAGTAATTCATTCAAATGGTTCATTCAAAAACATGAATTAATCCTGGAGACTTTATGAGTGAGTCATTGAATCATTCATTCAAATGGTTCATCCACAACATGCTACTGTGTGTTTCTCAGTAACTCAGATGTTAATTCGCATGCAACTTTGTTTGGAACTGCTGTATTATCGTTGGTGGATCAAACTGGGAATACCGTTTCTAAAATGTAAGTTCCTCCATATGAACGTCTTGTTTATTGCACCGTCGGTCTGAGTCAAAAGAGCAGCAAGATTACGAGTGTGATATTGCTGAAATCTCTGTCTCTTCTCTTGTGGTTTGGCTGTTATTCTGTTCCCTCTGTCTGTGTCAATACATATATCTCTTTTCTCAAACGTTATGCTCTAATTAAGATCTGCTGTATATCGAACTGAACCATGTAAACTTTCCTATGGAATCTTTGCCATTTAGGAAATCGATACAGCAGCACGAAAGGTCGCAGAGACCAGACTTTCCTTCACTTTCCTCTTGCTCTGAGCTTCTCTGTGCGCATCAGCTTTAGTCTGTCGTCTCAGATGAATCTAAGAGTCCTCAGGAGAAACAATGACTCAGTAATTGTCATGTAGCAAGAGTTTAGATGTATAAATGAATGAGGATAACGACTCAGATCATTTGATGAGAATTGAGTTCATTTTGAGATTTTGATGGTGTCAGATCTAAGCACAGTTTTCTGTTTCACATCTCTCTATTTGTTGTCCATTTATTCTCACTGCTGTCTGAGAGAAACTAAGTTGAGATGTTAAAGTGAAGATGTCTTTATGATGTTTCTCCGGTGGCTGTGATGATCTTCTCCTCAGATCTAAGCACATCTGAAGTTCTGTTATTTTAGCAGGTCTCGAAGCTGTATTTTTATGAATTCTCCGTTATCCCCCGACGGAGAGCCTCCAGACCGTTATACTTCATGAGTAATAAATAATCTCTTTAGCCATGACTGAGCCAAGATAAAAATGAATTGCTTTCATCCGGTTACCCATCATGCCGCGAGACCCCGGGCGTCCCTGACGTGAATGATGTCACCGTTTCTTAACTTCACCTGTAGGCTGTGGTAATTACGGCCCTCCGGCTCCGTTTTCCCCAGTTTGCATGCAGAGAGTCACGCTCAAATCAAATCTGTATTCCGGATAAAAATCTGATCCTACCAATAAAATGAGCTGTTTTGGGGTTCATAATGTTTGAAGCCTTGAAATCTCTTTCACGTGACTCAGTCAGAGCTTTAACGCACCACGAGCGTCGCGTTGACCTCTGTGAAAAGTGTTGCGGAAGGCTGATTTTACAGGATCAGTCTCTCCTCCGTCTTCAGTTTTCGCGCTCATGTAACGACACGCCGCTGCCGTTTACGGCAGAACTCAAGACGACTTTCGATTCCAATTCAGTTTGAAGTGAATGTGGGGATGCAGATTCAAATTTCAGGAAGTAGAATTTTTAAAAGGCACATTGGTTTTAGAATTCTGGATTAATCTCACTTAACAAACTTGGTTTTTAATAACAAATCTGAAAACTGTGTTGAATCTATCAAAATTTGTTGGTATAAATTAATACGTTTAGGTTGATTCAGTGATGCTAAAGTATGATTCTGGTTTGAATAAAATCAGTTCATTTAGATTAAAAAAAAAAAAAACATTTTTCTAGCAGAACTATAGTCTGATTTGATGGCTGTTATTACTTTGAAGGCAAATTAATGGTAACAATTTCCAGTGAGGATCCGTTAGTTAACAACATTAGTTAACATGAAAAATACACCTATAGCTTATGTTAGTTTTAGTTCATTTCAATAAAAATTCTAATAATCATAAATCTATTAACATTAGTACATGAACCAGAGCTGACATGAACTAACACTGAACAGCTGCATTTTTATTAACTAACATTAACAACGCATTAATACATGTTAACTAAGGGAACCTTATTGTATGAATGATGGTTTTGTTGCAAAGCTTGAAGTTTTTCTGTTGTGTGACTCTTTAATGTTTTAATTTGTCTGCTTTAAATGAACAATTGTGTATTAATACGGAGCCATTTTTCATGCTGAGACTCACATCATGTGATAGTCCAATAATTATTGAGCGTGTTTTAAAGGTCAGCTGCAAACGGGGTCAAAGTTAAACTTTGTGCGTGACGTTTCAACGCTTGTGCAACTCGGCGCAGGCTTGCATTCAGACGCGGTTGCAATAAATATGATTTCTTTGACAGATATTGATTTTATTGGTAACAGTTTGTCTTGAGATGATTATTTGATGATTTTTTAAAGGTAAATATGCACCTTAATGAGAACAAACATCGTGTAAAAGCTCATTTGTGATGTTGATGGTAGCAGAGTTTCATCTCCTGCTTGTTGTTCATCAGTGGTGCGTCTGTTAATGATGGACCTCGGCCAGAGGGGTGAAAGTCAAGGCGTGTGGAGACGCGGCGGTGGTCTGTGCTGGTCTGCGGTGGTCTGGTGGTTGAGCGGGTCGTCGCTGAACAGGTGTAGGTCAGAGAGACGGTGAGATGAAGAGCTCTGCTGCTGAAACACTGTCTCACACACACACATAATGAGATAATGGAGCTGAAGATTTGACTCCTGTGTCTCGTGCAGTGAAGCGTTGAGAGAGTGTGTGTGTGTGTGTGTGTGTGTGTGTGTGTGATCTTGCATCTTGTTTTCACACATTAGTTCAGCTGAATGAGACTCTTGTTAATATAAAACATTTGACTGATGAAGTTCAGCCACAGTTTGTCTTTACCGCAGGAATACTGATGTAATTATCCACCTTATTTTTAATGCAACAGCCATTTGTAACTTAAGTGTGTAACATTTTCAGTGTCAGTGATTTCCAGTACGAAAACAATCTGTTATGCTTCTTGATAGTACAAACTGGTAGTTAACTACAACTAAACCAAAGCTGGGGATAATACATTATTTTTTCAAGTAACTTGTAAAGTAACACATTATTTTTTATTTACAAAAAAATATCTAAGTTACTTTTTTAATTAAGTAACGCCAGTTTCCCATTTATTGACTGACATGTGTTGAGAGAATTCGGGAGTAAGTACAGAGGTGTTGTGTGTACGCTGTGAAACAGAAATGAAAACTCAGAATGTGACACAAACCTGCAATAATTAAATGTTAAATAACACAAATATCCTTTATGTATTTAATCCCATTTTATTAACCAATGTATTTGCTGCTGACCAATGATGATCCAAATCAGCCATACTAATACACAAAAATTACTTCAGATTAAGTAACATTTGTGCTTCATTAGTTTATTGCTGAAGAGTGTTGAACTTTCTTCCTCTGTGTTCTTTGTATAGACATGAGTTTACTTTTCCTTCAGCCTGAGGCTTTTTCATTTTACTTTTTGGTGTGAAAGAGCTTTTACATTTGCCAAAATAAAACGTTTTGTATTAAAAACAAACAAGCAAGCCCTGTCCAGATTTAAAAAGTAACACAAAAGTAACGTAACGCATTGCTTTCCATAAAAGTAACTAAGTAGTGTAATTAGTTACTTTTTTAGGGAGTAACATAATATTGTAATGTTACTTTCCCCCACACTGACTAAAGCTTTTTTTTAACTAATCTAAATGTTTTTAAATATTTTTAGTATAGTCATCAACACACTGATTTGTACCACAAATATTTTCACCATTTAATGCATCATTTTTCTGATTATTCACATATTGCAGCTAATGAATCGACAGTCTCGCATATTTACAAAAAATAGCTGCAAAATAAGTTGTTGGATATTGTAATAGATTTTTCCATTATTTTTTTAATAGTATTTCATCTCATCCTATCTTTAATATTTAACTCGGTTTAATGATAGTGAAGTTTTAATATGAATTATTATTAATAATATTTTTCTGTAGCTTTTGAAGTTGTTTGAGATGTATAAGGGTTATATGTGTGTATTTTTTATTGGTCTTAAAAATAAAGGTGCTTCACGATGCCATAGAAGAACATTTTTTGTCTAAATGGTTCTATAAAGAACCTTTAAAATCTGAAGAAGGTGCCTCAGATTATAAAAAAATAAAAAAAAGAGATGTTTCTGTAAAGAACCTTGACTGAATGGTTCTTTGTGGAACCAAACATGGTTCTTCTATGGCATCACTATGAAGAACCTTTTAAAGCACCTTTATTTTTAAGAATGTAATTCAGCTGTTGTTTATTTTTGTAGTTACTGCATTTTTCTTTGTTGTACAGCACTTTGGTCACAGTTGCTGGTAGCCATTGACTTCCACAGTAATGAAAAAAATCTATAGAAGTCAATAGGGACTAGCAATTGTTTGGTTACAAACATTCTTAAGAATGTCTTATTTTGTGCTCAGCAGAAGAAAGAAGTTCATACAGGTTTTGTAAAAGCTAAATGGTGGCAGGATTTAGATTTTTAACAATATAGAGCTGGAGGACACATGAAGATGCTCTTAATGGACTTTTTCTAGATCTGTTTCTCTTAGAGATGAATGTTGATTCTTCTCCTGATTCGATCAGCTTGACTGAGTTGATTCGGTATGTAGAAAGCAGCAGTTTTGACAGGATCTTTACACAGTTAGTGTGATTAAAGCAGCGTTCGCGGCTGTTCGTCTCTTTATCCTCCTGTTATGACAAGATCTGCAACCAGCGCGTCTGCTTTTAATGAGATTCTTCACTTTCAGAGTCAATAATCAGAAAGCGCTTTACACCTGAACTCATTTGCCGCACACACACACACACACACGCTCACCTCTCGCAGCGATAGTGACCCGTATGTGAGCGATCTGTCATCATTTATTCACACTAAACTCACAGCGTTTGAGCTTCTATCTCAACACAACATCAGGAGACGATCAGCAGCGAACAGAAAACATTCTCACAGTGTTTACTTATGCTATATCAAATTTTCGATAAAACAGTCTTAATGTTTATAGAATGTTCTTATAACTTTGTTAATGTTTGAAATACATTCTCATGATGTTGAGAGAAAACATTCTTAGATCAACGTTCTCAAAATGTCCTTTTTTGTATTTGACGAAGGTTCTAGAAATGTTTTTGTAACCTTTAAATAACGTTACAATCACGACATTCAAAAATGTTACAAATAATGTTACAATGTGTTAAGAAATGTTTTTAACCTTTGAATAATATTCTAATGTTTTAGAAACATTTAAAAACATTTGTGACCTGACCAGCAGCTTACGATCAAATCGGTGACTGTTGAGCTTCATAACATTTCAGAGGATTTTAAATATATCGCATGATGTTTTGGTCATTTCTGAAGCATGATATGGAGCGGAGCAGCTTGAACATTCTCCTAAGCACTGACTAAATGATGAGCGAATCTCCATTCCTGGCTGAACTCTTCCTTCAACTTTCTCTTTCTTTCACTAATAAGATCATCTTCTTCTTCTGTTGTGGTAATTCAGTCTCTCACTTTCTTTTCCTCCACGTTTTATTTCCGTGTTATCAGTCTCGGCTCCATTTCTCTCGTCTCTGATGCTTTATAACTCACTCGCTCTCTTTCCATGATAATCCAGCTCTCTCTCTCTCTCTCTCTCTCTCTCTCTCTCTCTCTTCTCTCTCTCCAGCGGTTTATCTCTTTTCCTCTGGGCTGTATTTCTCGTCTCATAATTAAATGTCATTTTCATTTTAAAGGAAAAGAAGGCAAAAGTTTCTTACGAGATTATTGTCAAAATAGAGAGTTCTCAAACTATTTCTCTGTCAGTGGAACCGAGAGGAAGCGTTAGATGTGAGAACTGTGGTGCTGCAAACACTGTCTAGGTGAATGAAGACTCCTGAAAAAATGATTGAATGAAGTTTGGAATCATTATGATTTTCAGTGTCTGCTCTCCAGTGCTGTATTGATTTGTTAAGAAAAATACAGTAAAAATTGTGAATTTAAAATATCTGTTTTCTATGTGAATATCTGTGAAAATGTATTTGATTTCTGTGATGCGCAGCTGAATTTTCAGCATCATTACTCCAGTCTTCAGTGTCACATGATCATTCTGAAATCGTTCTAATATGCTGATTTGCTGCTCAACAAACATTTATGATTATTAGCAATGTTGAAAAGTTGTACTGGCTAATCACATCTATTTCTGTGGAAACTGGGATGTTTTACTTTTCAAACGTTTCGGGTACATAATATTTGGAAAACAATATTTTTATTCATCAAGGCTGCATTAATTTGATCAAAAGTAACAGTAAAGATATTTGTTACAAAAGATTTCTATTTCAAATAAATGCTGTTCTTTTGAGCTTTTTCTATTCATCTGTGAATCCTGAAAAATAACAGGTAACACAGTTTACACAAAAATTTTTTAACAGATATTTGTGTAGAAAACAGCTATTTTACATTGTAATAATATTTCACAATTTTTTTTTTTTTTTTATCAAATAAATGAAGCCTTTGTGAGCAGAACAGACTTATTCGACAAAAACGTTAAAAAATCTTTTGAAAGGTAGAATATCTTTATTAATGAATGAGCAATAAATGAGCACATTTCTGCACAAAATCTAAATAAAAAAAGAAGAAATAATATTTTGCACAAAGAAAATGAAGCCTGTTTTTGAACAATTTGGATTTTTTGCAAAATAATGTCACGATTTACATAAATTATTATCACTCTAATGAATCAGATTTTTTACATGTATTGTTAATTATCAATGCTCAATACTGTAATATCTCGCAACAGCATGTCTAAATCACATTTCTAGCCAATTTTTTTTTTTTTTCACACCAATTATCTTTAACTCATCTGTTATTACTACTGTAATATTTTTTTTTTACTTTATAAATTATAAAATATTTTTTTATATAATTGGATTAATCTCACAAAAGAAAGTCCAGGTCAGAAATAAAATTTTGTAGAAAGAGAATGAAGCCCATTTGTGAACCTGGAGCACAAAACCAGTCATAAGTATCACGGGTATATTTGCAGCAATAGCCAAAAATACATTGTATGGGTCAAAATTATACATTTTTCTTTTATGCCAAAAATCATTAGAATATTAAGTAAAGATCATGTTCCATGAAGATATTTTGTAAATTTCCTACCGTAAATGTATCAAAACTTAATTTGTGATTAATATGCATTGCTAAGAACTTCATTTGCACGACTTTAAAGGCGATTTTCTCAATATTTCGATTTTTTTTGCACCCTCAGATTCCAGATCTCAAACAAATATTGTCCTATCATAAACCATAAGTCAATGGAAAGCTTATTGTGATGATGTATAAATGATGTATGACTGGTTTTGTGGTCCAGGGTCACATTTTTTGCATGATTCAGATTTTTATTTTATTTATTTATTTTTTGCAAAATTATATCACATTCTTCACCCAAATTTTCTAATTCATGTACTTTCTTTACATTTGTTTCCAGAGCAGCAAATTTGAACATTTTAACATGTACTCATACAGCTATTTTATATTGTAATAATATTTTACAATTTTACTGTATTTTTGATCAAATAAATGTAGCCTTGGTGAGCAGAAGAGACTTATTGGACAGAACATTTTAAAAATCTCTTGAAGGGTAGAGTATCTTTATTAATGCCTGTTTACATTCGTGCATACAGTATGTGTGCATGTGATCACTGAGCTGAAGAGTTCAGAATGTGTGTGTGTGTGTGACAGAGGATCAATGCATCAGTGTCTGAGGTAGAAACAAATTGATTGTGTGAAATAAAACTCCAATTAGAGGCGGGAAGCGCCGAGAGGCCTTGCGAGGCGCGAGCGGGCCGCGCTCGAGCTCCACGAGTCCCGTGGGACGGCGAGCGTGGGTGCGGCCACCGCCGCCGGACTCTCCAGTAGCGAAGTGAAGACGCGGTGCGGATCCGCCATCGATCGCGCGTCTTCGAGTGATGAAGAGTCGGCTTAATTGCGGCGGGTTCCTAAAGCCGCGGCAGGTTGATCCGACGCCTCATTTCCGGCTCCGCTGGCGCTTCTACCCCCTCATAAAGACTTTCTTAAGATGCTTTTTGCGCATAGTGTCTCAAATGAAGTTAGCGATTATTAATGGCCCTGGAACTGCGCGGCAGCCTCTCCTTCTGCTCGCGCTGCACCAATAAAGCCATTTCCCTCCACCGCTCGCGATCTCGAGCCACCGTAATCAAATTTTCTTTATATTAAATTCCCCGAGACATACATATGTATACACAGTTCGTCTAGCTGGGTTACTCCATCTTCCGTTCGACTCGACGGGTTATTATTCCTCCTCGGCGAAGAGATGGCGCATAAAGAAGAAGGAAAGCGTGAGAGTGTTATACATCAGGAGAAATGCTGTATTTTGGTGCCAGCTGTTGTAATCGACAGCAGCTTTCCATTTGATATTGCTGTCTACAGACTTGTAAATGTATCACTCAAATTGAAATGCTGCTAACAACCTCCTTCAGCTCGTCTGTGGCGCGTTATGAACTCGCGCCCGGCTCTTATCTGTCCTACAAACTGCTTTCAGGGCTGCGTTTTCTCGTCCTGCATGAAATTCTGCTTTTTTAATATCGTGCATAATTGGGTGAAGCTCACCGTGGCTTGCCCGCAAAGAAACGGAGAAAATGAAGCCTGTTTTTGCACAGTTACAATGTTTTTTTGCAAAACAATCTCACATTTTCACATAAACTCTTATTACTTTAATGCATCAGAATTTTTTACATGTGTTTTTTTATCATCAGTGCTGATTCTCTCTACTGTAATAAATTATTATTATTATTTTTTTAATATTAATAATTTGGTGAATTTTGCAATGGCACGTCCAAGCCACAATTCTGCCCAAAAAGAAATAATATTTTATTATGTATTTTATTTTATTTCAAAATACACAGAAGTTATCATTACTTTAATTCATATAAATCTTTATTAATAAAGATTAGAAATAATATTTTGTAGAAAGAGAATGAGTCCCATTTTTGCATGGTTCAGATTTATTTATTTCTTTATTTATTTAGCAAAATAATATCACATTCTTCATCCAAATTTTCTAATGATGTACATTCTTTACTTTTTTTTTTTGGTCTGTGTCTAATCTTATAGAATTTATTATAATGCACAGTTGTGTAAATCTTGCAAATTTCTGACCAATCTAAATGGAGGAAAACTTATGATAATAATTTTCAAAAAAAGAATGAACAGCCTTTTTTGCATGATTCAGATTTTTTGCAAACTAATATCAGGTTTTTCACCCAGATTTTGCATTTGGAGTTTTTATTTTTTATTTTATTATCAGTTTATTATCAGTAATACTTAAGAATTTAAATAGCATTTTTTCCCCATTAGAATTCTGGAGGGGATAATTATTATTTTGTCATGAAAATAAACTTAACTTAGTCATAAAGTCCTAAAACAGGCCTCATTGTGTTTTGCGCAAGAAAACTTTAGAATACAGTTCCATTTGTTATAGAATATGGACTAACAATGAACAATTCCTCTAAAGCATGTATTAATCTCAGCTGATGTTAAACTAATACATTATTAGAATCAAAAGTTGTATTTGTCAACATTGGTAAGTGGACCTGAGCTAATGTGAATTTTTAGTTAATAAAAATACAACTGTTCATTGTTAGTTCACATTAACAAAGATGAATAACTCCTGTAGCAAACAGATTGCTTATTGCATTAACTAAAGGGAGTGTGAGTGTTACCAAGATGTCTTATTTCTTTTCTCAAGAGCAAAATATGTTCCTGACAGTAGGTTTCTGGACTGTTGTGGTCTTACTTTGTGAGTTTTTTGGTCATTTTGAGGCAAACATGAAGACATTTCACCCAGAGAAGTCCAGCCTCTGTGTTTTTTGGAGGTTTTTGAGTGTGTTTTAGCACTGACTCGACACTGGCAGTGCTGTGCTGGCGTGTGAAGCGCTGGTCGATGATAATGCTGACAGTGAAGAGTGAGGAAGAACTGAACGTCCTGCTCATATTTCAGAGCCGAACTCCTCAAACTCCAGCCTCGCGCGTTTCATCACTTCTTCAGCGGGAGGAACAGCTGTGGACGCGTCCCGGGACGGAGGATCTGTGCTGAGCTGGCCAAACATGAAGGGCACGAGCGAGTTAACCTCATTATGACTGAATCCACGGCTCACGTCCCATGAACCGTTACACGGAAACCAAACATAAAATTTACAGTCCTTACCACCTTCATTTCTACTGATTTCTACTCTGTAGAGTTTATTTATGAACATTCATTCTGAAGGTCTGACAGGCATTTCCTTCCACATTAATGCTAAATGAATATTATGATAAACATCAATATAGTATGTTATGAAAAAATATTGTGATCATATAATGTCTTCTAGCCCTATAGCAGTCAGCTATATGACTGACACTGCAATAATAAATCTGTAACATAAATAAATAAATAGGGCACAATGTACTGTATTAAAACAAATGAATGTTCCAGAATGTTTTTTTTTATAGTGCATGTGTTGTATTTCAGCTCTTCTGAGGTCATATGAAGCTTTATGTGAGAAATAGATGAACATTTTGTTGCTAATTTGCTGAAAATCTTCAAACCTTTTTGGTGCACACACACACATGTTGGGTTTACATGTTTTATGGGGACATTTCATAGACGTAATGGTTTTTATACTGTACAAACCGTATTTTCTATCGTCCTACACCTAAACCTAGCCCTCACAGGAAACTGTGCACACTTTTACTTTCTCAAAAAAACTCATTNNNNATGATTTATAAGCCTGTTTCCTCATGGGGACCTAAAAAATGTCCCCACAAGGTCAAAATTTACTGGTATTACTATCCTTGTGGGGACATTTGGTCCCCATAACGTGATGAATACCAGGTGCACACACACACACACAAAGCTTTTAAAGATCAAATGAAAGGAATTTCTAGGAGTTTGTCTTGTGCGTGTTTTGGACCCCTAACCAAATGTGAATGTAAAAACATAGATTTGTGATTTGTGAGTATGTGCTGTATGGACTAAATTTATGTTACTTTTATTCTGCTTTTTGTTTCTTAAAGTACAATCACAATCATATGAAAGTGAGTCAATGATGAAACAGTTTTTGTATTACAGTATTGTTGGCTCTTTGATGAATTGTTTTGTTTCTCTTTAGTAAGTTGTTTTGGATTAAATCACCTGCTAAATCCATGAAAATCCAAGAAAAATACATGCAATGACCAACATAGACGTTATTTCCACACTAAAACAAGAACATTAATATTAATGCCGTTATAAAATTGTTACCAGATACGTATGCCATCAATAATGGGGGAAAAATGTAATCTGTTAATTACATTTTTCAAATGTTTTATAAAGTTGTGCTGGTTTAAGTTCTCTGAGGAAATGATTTTACTCTGCAAACACCCTCAAAGACATTTCCCACACAGTCGACCTTGAATCTATTTTAGAGCTTTTATCTAAAGCAAACTCTAAAATCAATCTGACGCAAGTTTTTAATTTGCTCATTTATAAAGTTTCAACTTGCCAATTCTAATAGAAAAAATAATGATGTTAAAATGTCAATCAACCAGTAAGTGTTTTGTATTTACTCCCTTTTTAACTGCATCTGTGGACATGAGGATCTGATTCTTTATCACTCTTAATCAAACGACTGCAGTGTTTTTGTGCGTGTGAAATGATCGACTGTTACTTTAAGACCCCGTTGTGTGTGTGATCAGGATCTGAAGTTTCCTCACATTCAGTGTCACGCTCGTGTTTTAAAGCTCATATTTAATCTTGCGCGGCACGAACTTGCAATCGATTATCCGTGGCGTGAAATCAGCGCCGATCGGCGTTCGGCTCGGTCGAAGCTCCCGTACCGATACGTGAGCGTGAGGGTGACCCGAGAGCGTCTGTCGTAGAGGTCAAAGGTCAGAGGGGGTGAGGTGGGCAGAGCAGATGGTGTCTGCAGCAGTGCTGATGCAGCGAGACGTGCGGATGGTGACCATATGCTGACCCGCGTCACTCAAAATACAGTGCGAATGTGGAAATTACAGTACGTGAGCTTAAAAATAGCACTTTTATTGATTGAAATGG
>JAHKKF010530490.1:13345-32748 GCA_019740295.1 Labeo calbasu
AAGGTCAGAATTGCGAGAAAACAGAATTGTGAGAAAAAATGGCAAAATATAATGCAAAATCACAAGAAAAAAAATGCAAGAAAAGGTTTGAATTGCAAGATAATTAACATTTTTGAAAAAAAGACAGAATTGTGAGATAACTGAGAATCATCAGAATAAATCTAAATTGCAAGATAAAAAGTCACACTTACTGCTTTTTTTTAATTCCATATGAGTGTGTGTGTGTGTGTGTGTGTGTGTGCGTGGTTCTTGACGTGTTCTGTATTGTTTTCTAGTATCTGATGAGTGTAGATGAGAACAGAACATTATCAGACAGTGTAAGCAGCAGAAGCGTCTCTGTTTCCAGTCAATCAGTCTTTATTAATATTCTCACACTCAGCGGATTAAAGACGAGCAGCAAACGGAGCAGAAGTGACATGAGAACAGATCTGCAGCTCACTTCTCTGTGTAAATAGAGCAGCCACAACAACATGAAATGAACTGTAAAAATAGAAATGTCCCGGAGAGATGAGCGTATGAATTATGAACGTCGCTCTAGAACGATTCCGTCTCCGCAGAACATTCCAGATGCGTGTGGCCGCTATCGATCGCTGCGTGTTCACTCTGATTACAGTAAATGTGCTTTTCTTCCGTCATTGATAATCATTTCTTCACTCTAAAAGTACACGTGCAAAATCCAATTGTGTTTTGGCTCTTTAATTATTCTGTGTTTCTGTCTTCAGCAATTAATACCCAATCCATCAGGACCGAACACATCGCAGAATCAATGCATTGTTGATTTATTATTGATTCATGCTTTTTCAGAAGATTACATTATTATATGTTGTGTGTGTTATTTGGACAAATGTTTATGTGGGACTGTAGCACACGCTTCGATTTTATATGCGAGGAAACGTTCGGATGCTGGAAATGTCTCTGTGTGACAGATGACTGAAAAACAGCACAGAACACTGTATCCCACAATGCACTGCACGCAACCTGACCTCTATTTCCAGTGTGACAAGTGAAGTGGAAGTAATGTTAGCTGTGATCTGTTTTTCGACTCCGTATGATTGGACTGTCGTGATTTAAGACGTTTACACAGAAGTGTTTATACTAAGCAAAGTAGTCATTAAACATGTGACATCAATGTAGCACACTGTGCTACTGTTTGACATCATCATCATCATTTCATATAAGACATGCTGATTCAGCGCAGAACACAGTGTGCACTGCAGTGTCTGAGAGATTTCTTTCAAAATGCTAATTATAATTTCCTTCATTAAAAATCAATTGAATCTGAATTAGTGGTCATCTTTATCATATTTTTTAGTCAAATGTTTGTCATGCTTTAAATGATTAAATATTATATTTAAATATAATAAGTATCTTTGCGATTTCAAAATGTGTAAAACATTTTATATTGTTTAAATATAACAAAACATTGTTTAAATATAATTCAATATATTTATAATTATTGTTTTATTTTAAAGTATTATATATATATATATATATATATATATAAATGTCTATTTAACTATAAATCGAATTATGATGAATTTATGGAAGCCCGTTTCCGCCACTGATAAAAAAAACAAAAAAAACAGGTTATTCATTTCTCAGAATTGTGAGATATAAACTCACAATTGCGAGTTATAAAGTTCCAATTCTGAGAAATGAAGTCGGTGTGAGATATAAACTCGCAATTCAGTAAACATATCAGTCTTTTTTTCTCCTCATAACTGGACTTTATGACTCGAAATTGCGAGTTTGTATCTCATCTGAGAAAAAAAGTCAGAATTGTGAGATAAAACATTTTTTATTTTATTTATTTATTTTTTTTTTTTCATTCAGTGGTGGAAACAGGCTTCCACAGAATTACAGTCATGATGACTATGATGATTTTTATATTTCTAATTTTTTATTGCAAATTGAAATCTTTGTGTTGGTCATTTTTTTATTTTATTTAACTAATTAATGAAATTACAATTATTTTCAAAAGAAGTGAATTAATCATAATCTCTGTTTTATTTAACTATTTCAAAGTCAAATGTTTGTTTTACAAATACGTAATTATTATATTTAAAATATTGTGAGATGGTTAAATATTTTTTATAATATTTTTTATATTTAATTGTTTACCTATTAATCTAAATGTGTCTGATTCTGAGTTAGTCCAAAGTACAGTCCTAATTAAATCAAATGTTTGTGTTTCTTATTTTTTAAAACCAGTCTTAAGTATCACAGGTATATTTGTAGCAATAGCCAAAAATACATTGTATGAGTCAAAATGATCAATTTTTCTTTTATGTCAAAAATCATTAGGATATTAAGTAAAGATCATGTTCCAAGATAAATTTCCTACCATGAATATATCAACACTTAATTTTTGATTAGTAACATGCATTGCTAAGAACTTCATTTGTACAACTTTAAAGGTGATTTTCTCAATGTTTAGATGTTTTGCACCATCAGATTCCAGATTTTCAAATAGTTGTATCTCGTCCAAATATTGTCTTATCCTAACAAACCATACATCAGTGGAAATTTCAAAAATTGACCATTATAACTGGTTTTGTGGTCCAAGGTCACAAATTCTGACATCTCCATGTGTGTGTTTGTGTCTGCAGGTGCACGGTTTGGAGAAACAGGTGGGCAAATCTCTGGATTACCTGGAGCAGGGACCGTCCGGCACAGTCTTCAAGAGCCTCCCGTACGGAGTTCCCGCAGGAGGAGGAGGAGGAGCGGCTCCGTCGGGAGGCGTCAAGCCTCCGTACCAGACGTCCAGGATATTCTCCACGATGGACCACACGCCCATGAAGCCCAAACCGCCCACCTTCAGCTTCCAGAACCCGTCTGAATGGGCGCGAAACCAGTCGCAGCTCCTGGACCAAACGGGCTACCGTCCCAAACGCAAACCCTCCCTGAAAACCTCCATGAAGACTAAGAAGATCTTCGGCTGGGGCGACTTCTACTTCAACGTCAAGACGCTCAAGTTCAGCCTGCTGGTGACAGGCAAGATCGTGGACCACGTCAACGGGACGTTCACCGTCTACTTCCGCCACAACTCCTCCAGCCTGGGGAACGTGTCGGTGAGCATCGTCCCGCCGTCCAAAGTGGTGGAGTTCGAGGTTCTCCAGCAGCAGAACCCGCTTCACCCGGAGATCCAGTTCCACCAGCCGCACCAGTCCACCATCGACCCCAAGGACATCAAAACCTTCAACTGCCGCGTCGAGTACGAGAAGACGGACCGCTCCAAGAAGCCCAAACCCTGCCTGTACGACCCGTCCCAGACCTGCTTCACCGAAAACACCCAGTCGCACTCGTCCTGGCTCTGCGCCAAACCCTTCAAAGTCATCTGCATCTTCATCTCCTTCTTCAGCATCGACTACAAGCTGGTGCAGAAGGTCTGTCCGGACTACAACTTTCAGAGCGAACATCCGTATTTCGGATGAAGCTCACGACGTGCTGACGTGTGGCTGGGACTTCACGAGGCGTTTTCCATCCACCTTTTCTTTGTATATAGAAAGAACCGCCCTGATCCCTGCTCTTAATCTTGAGTTATTTCTTGCTTTCGTCCGTTTTCGTCCGTCGACTGTTAGACCAACGGGGAACGTGTCGTTTTTCTACCGATCCCGCTTACGTATTTCAGAACGGAAACTGGCGCAGAGACGAAAACCAGCGCTTGGTTTCTTCAGATCTTTCACTGGCGTCTAATGACAAACCTGTAAACGGTCTGATCAGGGTTTCACTAACTAATAAATGAGGCCGCTAGTTAAAGTCAACATGCCATCAGACTTGGATGATGATGATAATGAAAATGTAGAGTTTCAATAACAGATGGATGAAAAATATTGATTTTTGATGTCAGTCGTGAAGGAAGGTGATGAAGACAAACATTTATTTTCTTTAGAATGACGTGCAGCGATGAATCAACCAGGAACATTACTTAATTATGACTTCACAGAAATATGATGATGAGCAAAGTCTTGATAAACATTTGAGAAAATTAGAACATTTTATTGAAGCAGAACCTCTTTTACAGTGTAAAACAAAAGTAGTTGTTTCAACTTAATTTGTTACTCAGCTGACTTAACATTTTTAGTTTAGTCAACTTAAATATTCCAGTCACTTTAATTAACATTAAGCAACTAAAAAATTCAAGTTGACTGAACTAAAAGCGTTAAAGCAGTGGGTAACAGATTATATTGAAACTCTTTTTTACAGTGTAAGAGTTTTTCCCTTAAACTACATTCTTAAAAATAAAGGTTCCAAAAGTTCCTTTTTGGTTCCTCAAAGAAGCTTTCACATTTCTTAGTTGTGAAGAACATTTTAATGATCTAAAGAAACCTGTATTTTTTTTTTCATGGATATTAGATGTTCTTCATGTAATTATCAGCTTTATTTTGAAGAGTAAAGAGCCATTTTTAGTTCCTCAAAGAAGCTTTCAGTGATCAGATCTTAAAAGAACTTTTTGTTTGAGTTTGAAGAACATTTTAATGGTCTAAAGAATTTTTTTACACTGTAAAGAACCTGTACTGGTTCCGTGGATGTTAATGGAACGGAACCATAATTCTTCATGGAACTTTATTTTAAAGTTGCACACTGAGTCTAAAATTTTCATATGTGTTTTTGTCGTGTTCGTCAAAATTCGTCACGCACAGAACCTCAAGGTGTCAAAACACCTCTCAAAATGGTTTCCACAGATGCAAAAACGCAGAATATTATACATTTTTTGGTTTTTTTTTGTCTTTTCTCTATCAAAAGGCTTTGCTGCAGATGCGAAAACACAGAAAATGTAATATAATCCATTTTTTTTATGAAGGACGAAAGTTTCGGAGGCAGTGTGTGAATGTGAGGTCGTATTTAATTTTTTAACGTGCGAAAATTTCGGACAAGAATTTCGGACTCAGTGTGCAAGGACCCTAAAGTGCCATTTTTGGTTGCTCAAAGAACCTTTCAGTGATCAGTTCTTAAAAGAAGAAGCATTTTTTCTTAGTCTGAAGAGCATTTTAATGATTTTATTTTAATTATAAAGAACCTGTATTTGTTCTCTGGATGTTAATGGTTCTTCATGGAACTATCAACTTTATTTTGAGCTTGCATACTGAGTCCGAAATTTTCATATTCGTCAAAATTCGTCACGCACAGAACCTCAAGGTGTCAAAACACCTCTCAGAATGTTTGCTACAGATGCGAAAACACAGAAAATTTAAACCAGCCCGAATTTTTTTTTGACGGACGAAAGTTTCAGAGGCAGTGTGTAAAGGTCATTGCATACGGAGTCTGAAATTTTCGTATGCAGTTTTCGTCTTTTCGTATTTGTCATCCTTTCCTTTTAAAAGTTTTGCTACAGATGCAAAAACACAGAAAATTGAACCTAATCAGAATTTTTTTTGACAAACTAAAAATTTCGGAGGCAGTGTGTAAGCGTGATTGACACAATGTGAGGTTGTATTTATTTTTTTAATGTGCGAAAATTTCAGACGAGAATTTTGGTTCCTCAACCTTTCAGTGATCAGTTCTTAAAATAAGAAGCATTTCTTCTTAATCTGAAGAGCATTTTCTGCAAAGGTTCTTCATTGACCATGGATTCCAATAATGAGTCTTTATTTTGAAGAGTGTAGTTTCATGTCCAGATTCATCAGCAGAAGCTCCACAGTTTTCAGGTTAAACAGATTACTTGAGTCGTTATGGGTTTAAAACCAGGTTTAATGTTGAAAACACTGAGCAGGAAAAACCTGCAGGAACTCTGTGTGTGAGAGAATAATAAACAGATCCAAATGAATGTATTTAACAGAATGTTACCCACCCCCGTATGAATTACCTTTATATATGATGAAATTAAAGACATATCTATTTACTCTGAATAAAGCTTGAAGAGACGCAAAGACAAATATATGGGTGAGATGCTGACACAGATGGAATGATTTCCCGTCTCATTCTCCTTTACTTTCCCTGTCTTGTTTTTCAAGTCGAGCACCGAACGGAAGCGTCTTTCTTTATTTTTGGACACCGATCAGTCTGTGAATCAGAGGCTGTCAGAGATATGAGAGGAACGCAGCAGTTCTGTGAATAAAGTGTCGCTTGATGACGTGTATAGTATACATGGGGGAAATTGTGTGTAAATAATGTATCACAAATAAATAATGAAATCTAACCTGACTGACCTGCTGTTATTATCATATGATTGATGATGATTCTGCTTTAAGAAAGATTCAACATTACATTCCGTTCACATGTGCTTACCATGGTAAATTATTGTGCATATAGTGTAAAAAGTGCATTTTCTTTACATGATCGGTTTGTTTTTAGGGTCGTCGGGTGACGTCTGAACTCTGATCACATCGCAGAAGCTGAAAGAGCAAAAATGGCTCATTTATCAGCACTTTTAATTGCTGACTGTTAGTTATTTAGCAGACGGTAAGTGTGTTTGAGTTCATAGAGTGTGGTTTTTGTGCCATTTTCACTTTCTCATTTTAGATTAGTAATATGCATTGCTAAGAACTTCATTTGGACAACTTTAAAGGCAATTTTCTCAATATTTAGATTTTTTACACCCTCAGATTCCTGATTTCAATAGTTGTATCTCTGCCAAACACTGTCCTATCCTAACAAACCACACATCAATCCAAAGCTCATTTATTCAGATTTAAAGAAAATGGACCCTTATGACTGTTTTTGTGGTCCGGGGTCACATATGTAAATAAATGCAGTTATACAGGAAAAACAGTGTACAGTTTTAACTCAGAAATTCCTAGTGAATTTCAGCTTAATTACAAAGAGAAGGCAAGTAACACTACATTAAATGTGAAATTTGAATTAAATTCACCAGTATTTTCTTGTGAAATGCACTCCAATAGTCTTTGTTTTATTTACAAATTATTTACAAATAAAAGACTATAGTGTATTTAGTTAATGCCACTATAAATAATGATTCCACGCATTACTGCAATTGCCAACATTCATTTCCACAATTTACTGTAAAATTCTCTCTCTGTGAGTTTTTAAGGTGACATTTCAGCAATCAGTGTCAGCAACAAATATTACATAATTATTGGTCTATGCATGCAACTTTTATGAAGTTACATTAATTGAGAGATTTTATGGAAAACCACAGGTAACTAAAATTTAAACCATTATTTAAAAAAAATTGAAAACTGGAGTAAAATAATATACGTAACTTTTTTGTTTGTTTGTGTTTGTTCAGCAGGCTGCCAAGGCTAAATTTCTAACTTTTTTTATAGTTTACCTTGACGTACTAAATTACCTCAATTAAAATATAAGCATAGTTAAAAAGGGGTAAAACACAACATTATTAAAACTTCAACTAAAAAATATATATATAAATAAAAACAAATGTAAAATATTTTTACAAAACTATAATAGAATCTCCATACTAAGATAAAATAACTGCTTCAGTGCGTCCCATGTAGGAAACAATCATAAAAATAAATCATAAAATCTAATGCAATCAACTGTAGTTTTTCTGTATGACATAAGATGAAAAGTAAAGATCACTTCAGTTCATGTATTGGACGTTAGTCATGACGTCAGTTTGTAGGCCGGCGTCGTAAACTCCCTACTGCGCAGCTGCCGCTTCTCTTACAGGACTACATTTCCCATGAGCACTCGCGCTTGTCGTCAATCCGCTGCTGTCATTAATGCGACGGACAGAAACGTGCGAACGCAAAAATCTGCTGGAACCGGAGAAGTTGACTTGCTTTACCATGTTGACGCTGACATTGAGACAGCTGATCAGGGTGAGTTTAAACACGCATAACCGCATCATAATGCACAATAGCGCAAAAGCGAACGAAGAGCTCGCGTTCTGATCGCTGTAAGCCCCGGATCACATCGATACAGCGATAATATTCATCAGTGTGCATGCATGATAGAACAAGCGTTATGTGTCGATGTAGATGTGACATGCAGACCCGTGAATGAGTGCGTTATTGAGTGTCTGGAGCGCGTGTGGAGTCGCGCGCAGGATCCGATAGACGTGGCACGAGAGTCTGATCTGAGTCTGAGCTCCACACGGGATTCACTGCTCGATTATAGTCTCTAAATCATGCTTCTATGGTTTTAAAAGGACTGGTGTTTACAAGTGTCTCTGTAGTTTGTGTGACGTGGTTTGAGTGTAGTTTTGTCCTCCAGCAGAAGTTTCACAATCTGCAACTTTTCAGTTGCACAACAATCTTTGACAGTTTTGAATGTTTGGATTGTGATCTGTCACTAACTTAAGATTAAACTTACAAACAATGAACATTAAGTTACTGAACTCTGAGGCGTCAGATCTGTGTTAACTAGTCTGGTCATACTAGTTAGATGATGCAACCAGTCATGATGTGTTTCAGCATGATTCCTCTTCAACTCTCACATGCATTTGAATACATTTACATGCAGTGCTTTATTTACAGTGTTTATACATCTGAAATTATGAAGGCCCGTTTCTGCTATTAGATAAAAAAAAATCAAAAGATAATTGCGACTTTATCTCTTTTTCGGTTCAATTCCAATTCTTCAGTTCTTTTCAGAATTGTGAGATGTAAACAGAATTGCAAGTTATAAACAGAATTGTGAGGAAAAAAGTCAGAATAGTGAGATAAAAGTTGCTGTTTCCTTTTTGTGTTTGGTTTTTAAGATGAAAAAAGGAGAAAAACAGAACTGCAAGATGTGAACTCTTAAGTCTGAGAAGAAAGTCAGAGTTGCATGAAAGAAAGTTGGAATTCAGAGTTTATATTTTGGAGCAGAATTGCAAGAAAAAGTTGTGAGATAAACAGTCTTTTGTGTGTGAGTGTGTTTATCTTTTTCTCTTTTTCTGCTGAGTTTGTAAGAGCGATGTCATGTTTCAGAGATCAGATGTGTTTCAGTGCAAAGTACAGCACCGTATTTCTGAACTAACGCACTAACACACGCTCTTACAATCAGCTAATAATACTGAATTTATTTTTCAGAGTTTTTACATTTGCAAAAGCTGACATTCAGCTCAGAGTTGTTGTTTTGACACTTGCTGGCATGTTTTTATGAAACTAGATTTCCTGCTAGTAACTGTTGCTTTGTTAATGCACCGACAAGAGAGTACCGTGGTATTCCTGTCTGATACCGTGGTGTGTAGAAGTGTGTGCGGTTCATTAGTCGCGTGTCTCTCATTAATCCGTGATTCACGTGCTTTCATGTTTTTGCTGTTGTGGGAAATGAGCTGAACGCGCTTCTGAATGTGAAACAAATGCGTGTTTTGTGTTTGTCGTTGGTCTGATGACTGAATTAACCCGATTTAGTGAAGGCCGTTAGTCAGTAGCCGCTTGAGTTCTGTAGAAAGTGTTTTCTGAGCAGCTTTGAACGTTTGGATCTGCTGAAATCACAATGTTTGTGTTTCTGCTATCAAAGTCTGGAGTGTTTGATATTGATTGTTCAAGTGTTGTTGCACCAAAAAATCATTTTCATTATCAGTATTTTGTCTGTTTTCCAGTAAAATGAAAGGTTTTCTTGCTTTAAGCATAACTTTAACAAACTGCTGTGAGGTTTTGCTTGAAATGGTGAAAAAAGTATATTTTTAAAACTACATTTTTAAATCTAAATGAGAATAAATGCAGCTTATTCTCTTAAAACAAGTCATAGCATCTTCCACATTTTTCATTCCAAGTAAATGCAAGTCATTTTAAGGATGTTTAAACCTGTTTTGTTGGTACTGGTAAATTCCTATGGGAAATGCATGAACCAATAAAAATAAAGTTGTTGAATGCAGCATAAGTTGATTTGGGTAAAAGCATGTGCCCACTGCAAAAATGTTTATTTATTTATATGCATTATTTAAATGCATTTGTTTATGTATTTATTTATTTATTTATCTATCTATTTATTTATTTGTTATATTATTATTTTACCATTAATTACAAACCCCTGTTGTGAATTTATTGATTTGATCTTTTTTAACATTAAATTTCTTAATCTCTTTTAACAATATTACATATATTAATGCAAAGACGCATGTGAACAAAGTGTGTGGTTAGTGCTTAAAACAGGAAAATAAAGCTATTTAAAAAATATTTTAAAACTAGTGAAAAAACGGTGTGTGAAGAAAAAAACAATCATATACACAGTTTTGCTTCTCAAATAAATGTAATTTTTTTAATTCTGGTTTGTTGTGCATGCAGTACACAGGTTTTTAAAGGGTCACACTTTTATTTAGTCTGGTTTGACCGGCCGTCTTCTTATCCGTCGTCTTTCATAAGCAGTTGCAACCAAACGACTCAATAATTAACCTGTTGTTGTTTTACATAATATGCCAAAGCTCATGCTTTGAGCAGCCAATCAGACGTGAGCTTTGTGTCCACACCTTTCACAAATACATTCCTGCAGATTCATCCAGACAGCAGAATACAGACACAACACAGAAAACTATGTGCTTATGAAAGACGTGTGTTTGTGTGTCATCATCAGATTCTGTTCAGTTTGTATCAGCTGGTCTGAAACTCTCTCACACTGGTCTCAGATCAGCGGCTCGTCCTTATTGTGTAGCTGTACATGCCTTTATGCTTTGGTGAGTTACTGTGGTAACAGACCTCAGGACTCTGGTTGATTCAGACGGGTTGTAAAAGTGATGTGAGACTAGTTAAGCAGTCAGTGGTGTGGTGAATTTAGGTTTGACTAGTGTGTTTCTGTGTTTGGATCATGTTAACTGTCCAGTAAGCGTACATTAGAATTACCATGGTGGTACCATGGTACAGTAATGCAGTCAGATGGTAATACTATGGTATATTGATGTGATCTGTGGTGCTGATCGATTGCAGTGTTCGTATGCTGTTCAAAGACTAGCAAAACAAAATCATTTTTCGGTGGCTGAAATTTCGGTGCATCCCTAATATAATGGTTCATTACAGCAAAAAGAAAGAAATGCCAGAGTAATTTCTTTGATTTTTACAATTGTTTTATTTATTAAATCTAACATTATAAAGTATAAGGTGAGAAAGACGAGAAGTTGCTGAAAGATTTAGTTTCGAAACAAATACAAAAGCGCCCGCTTTTATTTAGAATTTGGAAGACCTTTTGCCGTTTATCTAAGATAAGCTTTTTTTGTTTCTTATTTGGTACCACCATGTTTTGCTGATTTTCAGTGTTTTATATTTAAACTTTGTGTAAGTTATTAGTTATTTTATATTAGGCCTATAGCATGGTGTATTTGTTTTCGGTTTAATATAAGTGAGTTTGTCGTACTGTTTTGTTGTCCATTCAATTAATTGATGCCAAATTGCTGCTAATTTGAAAGTGAAAGTAAAATGCTGTTTAAAAGTGAGGAGAAAGAGGGAAAACTCTAAAGAACGACCTCACTTTAAGCTCTTTTATTGTCCAGATATAATAGGATTAGACCAACGAAACAACTGAGATTCACTGAGTGAGTAAAAAAAATCACTGAGCTGAATCAGACTCATGAGTTTGACTGATTCGTTCTAAAGAGTCGTTTGTGAGTCAGACTGTGCTGCTCACGCTGTGTGCGATTTAAAAACGTGACAGAAAGACATGTTTTACGTTTAATGTTTTTGTGTCCAGTCTTTATCTTCCATCACAGTCAATTCACATAGAAACACCTTTTTATTTTGCTGTAGATTCAGGGAAGTGTTCTCAAGATCCATGAGAATCATTTGATTCCAGTAGGTTTCAACAAATGGACTCGAATCTCTTCTTAAATCCCAGTCTGACTTTACGTCATCATGCGATTAAAAGCGCCACACAGATGATTGAGTGAGCAGCTCTCGTGTGTGAATCTCATTTTCATATTCAGATTGTCGCCTATATATTCATGCATGTTTAATAATTGATCAGGATATATTTTTAATGCTTTCATCTGTATTTTTAGCCAGTAGAGTCCCGGTTTGAAGCTTTCCGGGGTTCACTGGCAGATCTGGACTCTCAAATCCGCCGCTTCAGAGCCTTAAACTAGATACATATTAATTTGTCGTAGCGCTGGCGCGTGAAATATTCGGGCGCGCGGCGCGAGGTTTCCCGCTCTTTCACCTCGGCGAGCGCAGAAGTGTCCCATCATGCGCCGGCGAAGCGCGGACGTGCTCCCCGCGGCCGGCTCCATCTCCCTGGATTAGCGCGATAATGTCGCGGGCCGCTCTGGGAAATTGGCTTTCCACACTCCTGATTGTTCGTGTCACTCCCTTTGGCCCGACGGGAGGAAGCGGCCGACCTCTCGCTCACACTCGCGCTCTTCCTGACGCCCGTGTCATTCCGCGCCCAATCGGACGGCAATTTGTCGCGGCCGCTCGCCCATTAGTCGCTGGCAGCGCCGGTGTCATCCCGAGCGATATTCCTGACACCTCCGACACCCGCGCTACGCCGCTGATTGTTGTCTAGCGCCGGCGTGATGGACAGCAGTCATCTGTAAAATTGACTCTTTGCTCTGAAGAGAAAGGAAATAACAAAAATAATCAGCAAAATGAAATGTTTTCTTGCTTTTTTCTGAACCGTAAAAGCAGATGTGAGCAGACGACGCCTGGAATGATGAAACAATACATCCATCAGTTCTGCGTGTGTGTGTGTGTGTGTGTGTGTGTGTGTGAGATCTGTCATCCGTCTTTCTGTGTCTCCCAAAAATAGTTCAGATCTGACCCTCGTTTCATTTATTTCTCATTTCATCCTGTTTTCTCTCATAGTGTTATAATAATAGCTGATAAAGTGCTGAATATTTATTTATTTCTTTTTTTTATAGAATCGGGAAGCACTTTAGTTGTTGACAGATATTGTTTTCCATTAACTTTTTTTATTGCAGCCACAAAATTTCAGATTAAAAGTATATGACTGTAAAAGGGAAAGGGTTTATTTTAAAGCTGCTGCAAAACCATTTCTTTTCAGTTTTTTCAAGTTTGAAATATTAAGATTTTTCTGCTCACCAAGGCTGCATTTATTTGATCAAAAATACATTTAAAAAATTGTAAAATATTATTAGAATTTAAAACAGCTGTTGTCTATGTGAATATCTGTTAAAATGTTATTTATTTCTGTGATCAAAGCTGAATTTTCAACATCCATGATCCTTCAGAAATCATTCTTAAATGCTAATTTGCTGCTCAGCAAACATTTCTGATTATTGTCAATGTTGAAAACACTTGTGCCGCCCAGTATTTTTATGGAAATTAGGGCTGCACGATTATGAAAAAAATCGTAGTTGTCGATTATTCCCTTGACATTGTAATTGCGATTTAATAATTACAATGATCACAGTTTACATTGAATGATGTTTTGATTAGTTTTATACCACTGTTTAAAGCAACTGCATGCTACATTTTTATATATAGTTTCGTCTTTAAATATAAAAAACAATGAGGAAAAAAAACCTGTAGGAAAAATACACACACATTTTAAGAAAACAGAATAATGTAAGTGGATTTTTTTTTTGTGCCTTTGAATGATTACATAATTGTGGCATCTGTAATTGTATTCACGATTAGAAATTCGATTAATTGTGCAGCCCTAATGGAAACTGTGATGCATTTTATTTTTCAGGAGTCACAGATGAATAGAAAGTTCAAAAGAACAGCATTTAATTGAAATAGAAATCTTTTGTAACATTATAAATGTCTTTACTGTCACTTCTGATCCGTTTAATGTGTCCTTGATGAATAAAAGCATTCATTTGTTTTAGGAAGTATTCATTTCAAAGTCTTTGAACATATTTAAGTGTCATGTTTTCATCACTACATACTTCCACTTCTGTTATTGTAGGGTTTGAAGCTATTATTATTCTCGATTATGACCGTTTTAGAGCGAGTGTGTGAAGATGATCAGTGGTTGGTCACATCACGTGTCAGTCAGATGATCTCTTCCAGTCTAAGTGGGCGGTTTTTGGCCGCATCTGTGAGACTACAGTGACTCCAGGGACAAACACACAAACACACACACACACGTCTGTGTCCCTGCAGTGGCGACAGCGAAGGACGCGGCTCATCAGTGTGTGGTGACCCGTGTGTGTGTGTGTGTGTGTGTGTGTGTGTGTGTGTGAGAGGCGGGTGAACACACTGACAGAAGTCATCCCACTCCGTTCATTACATTTTCGCTTTTGCATTTTTCAGATGCTTTTGCGACTTGCACTGCATTGAAGTTGTGCATGGGATCAATTCATGCTTTCACTGGGAATCAGAGCCAGCAGATGTGTTTAGAACAAACCGAGTCTCTCTCTTTCTCTCTATATGTATATATTTGTTTATGTATTATTATTTAGATTATTTTAGTGTTTATTTTATTATTGCATTATTTTATTTACTTTTATTTATTTTAATTTCTTTTTTTAATCATGCGCTTATTTATTTGTAATTTAATTTACTTATTCAATTATTAATTTCATTATTTATTTCCCTAATGTTTTACTTATTTACTTAACTATTTCATTATGTACTTTTTCACTTATTTACTAATTTAACTGTTTCATTATATACCTATGTATTATTTAATTATTTACTTCCATATTTTGTTTACTTATTTATTTGTTAAATTATGCACTTTTTTTTTACATTTACTTATTTAATTATTAATTTCATTGTTTGTTTGTTTATTTATTTATTTATTTATGAACTGTTTCATTGTGTTTATTAATTATTTAATTTGTTCATTATTTTATATTTATTTGTTTATGTATTTATTACATTTTATTTACTTTAAGTTAATAATTTATTATTGTTTTACTTATTTACTTATTTCATAGTTTCATTATGTACTTATTTTATTATATACATATTTATTATTTATTTTTTACTTATTATTAATTTCATTGTTTATTTATTTATCTTTTTAACGCTTTCATTACATAGTTATTTATTATTAATTTATTTGTTCGTTATTTTATACATTTATTTATTTGTTTATTTATGTATTTATTAGGGCTGCACAATGAATCGAATTTCTAATCTTGATTACAGTTACAGAGGCCACAATTATTTAATCGATCAAAGGTGCAATTACGAACACATGAAATAAAATAAATCCACTTACATTGTCCTGCTTGCTTAAGATTAATAATCACAATTACAATTTCAAGGTAATAATTGACAATTATGATTTTTGTCATAATCGTGCAGCCCTAGTATTTATTTATTTTTATTTACTTAATTTTGTACTTATTTACTTATTCAACTGTTTGCATTGATGCATTTTGCAGATGCTTCTACAAAGGAGCTTGTGTTGTGTTCAATGTGTGCGTGTGATCACTTCATGCTTTCACTGCAAACCGTGTGTTTGTGTTTAGAGGAAATTGAGTCTGCAATGGAGCAGGATGTTTGTTCTACATGTTTGCAATAACAAGGCGTTCACTACATAATTCAATTAAATTCTGTGTGTTCAGTCAAAGGGGCTGATGGGAACATGCAAATGTCTCACAGTCAGCTCACGTTTGACCGTTCGAACTCTCTCCGATGATTGTGTCGCAGTCATTAGATGATGGGACGGCTAGGGTGTCATTACGCCCTGCGGTCGCACCGGATGACGGACGGACGTCCGGCCGCTGTGATGCTGGAGTCCGTCTTTTAGACGAATGCGCCGGCGTCGCTGAGCTAATTGTTTTTTAATAACAGTTTTTAAGTGAGCGATTCGTCAGGACCCCATGAGGGCCTTCATTAGCATATTACCGTTAATTATGAAATGTTCGGTTCAGTGCGGCTCCAGCATAGCGTGTCCTGAAAAAGAGTTCAGATGAATCAGGGGTCAGAGGTCAAAGTGGGAGGAGCTACAGAGAGAGAATTAATACCACAGTACAGTAATGATGTGAGGTGGTTTTACCATGGTACACTAGCATTAAAAATTCTTTACTGTTGCTGTGAAATTATAATAGTCATCAGAACACACACAAATGCTAATCTCATGTCACTCATGCTCTCTTATTGCAGAATTTTTATTTTAATCATATTTGTTTACTTATTTGTTCATTATTTAACTGTTTCATTATATACTTATTTTATTATTTACTTATTTCATTTTTTTATTTCTTTACTTTAGTTATATACTTAAAATTGACTTATTTAATTATTAATTTTATTCTTTTTACTTTTTTCATTGTGTACTTATGTATTTATTAATTATTTATTTATTTTTAAAGTAATTAACTTATTATTTAATTATTTTGCCAGATTTATTTGTGCTTATTATTCACAGTTATTTCAAATTTGTATTCATTTACTTAATTGTTTTAATTATATACTTTTTATTTACTTATGTAATTTATTTGCTTAATTTTTTACTAATTTACTAATTTAACAGTATAATTATGTACTTCTTATTTAATATTTACTTAATATAAATAATAAATGAATATATAAATAAGTAAATACATTTATTTATTTATTTATTTTACTTTTTAATAAATCTGGCATTGTGTACTGTGAATATTATTATATGGATAAAAGCGTCTGCTCAATACATGCAGGTACATGTGTTTATTTGTTTATTTATGTGTTTGTAGTTGTTCTGTAAGTGGGTTGATGTTGAATCAGCTGATCATTTTCACAATATAAAGCCGTTTCAGAAGGATCGTGTGAGAATGAGCAGCTGACGGCACGTTATTCCACTTCCAGACATTTACTTGGTTTTCCATGGACTTCAGACTGTACTATGGTACTAGCTTGGTGCATTTATAGAAACATGGTAATAGTGTGGTGCTTTTAGTGCTTTTCTGTTCTTGAACACAGAGGAGGAAGATCTGTGAGTTGAGAAAGCGAGAACGCTTGAAATGTGTCGAGCATGAAACAGCGAAGAAAGAAACAACACCCAGAAACCCTTAATCTGCTGCTCTGCTGGAGAACCAGACACGTGTGTGTGTGTGTGTGTGTGTGTGTGTGTGTGTGTGTGTGTGTGAGATTAGATAAGCAGTTATGCTGAATTTCTACTCGGCTGTAAAGTTTCTGTTGAGAGTTGCTGATTGGAGCAGAATTAAAGCGTCATGCTGATTATTGTATCTCACCAACGGCCCGTTACACACACACACACACACACACACACACACACACTGTAGAACTGCAGAATTAATTTAATTCTCTCTGATTCCGTCTGTATGTCAGATATTCTGGCCTCAGTCATTCTCTATATTCCATATTTTCATCAGTCATGATTCTGCATCTTAAAAAAAAAAAAAAAATCATCATCAGATCTGTGCTTCGTAAGAGTATATTTATATTGTGCTTATTATTGCACCATCATCAAGCCGTATGAATCATGCTGCTCTTATATAATAGCAAGAGCTATATGCACATTTAAATTAAGAAGCAAATATTTCAATAAAATTTTATATATTTAGAAATTACATATATTTTAATATTATTATGAAAACACTACTTATAATATATTTATATGTAATATGATTCATATTTAAATAAAGCAAATATTCAGTTATATATTTTATGTTAAATTATATTATTGTATCAATATATACAGTAATTCATACATATAATTTTTTTTGTATGTGACATTATATATTATATTTTAAGGGCTGTCAAACAATTAATAGCTGTTAATCGCATGCAAAATAAAAGTTTTTCTTTACATAAAATATGTGTGTGTATGTATTATATATATATATATACACATGCATCTGTGTGTATTTAAGAAAAATTATATATTATAGAAAATATTATGTATTCATATAAATATTTTTAATTACTTTCTTGTATGTTTGCATTTATATATACATAATTAGTATACACAGTACACACATATTTAATGTGTTTTTATTTTATTTTGCATATGATTAATCCTTAATTTTAATATTATTGTAAAATAGTATTATAATGTATATTTATAATAATAATACATTTATACCTTTATATTTATTTCTGTATAATATAAAATATGAATATGATGCATGTTTAAATAAAGATGCTAATATTTCAATTATGTATTTTTTTTATTATAATTATATTGTATCAATGTATCATTTTATTTATTTAATACTTAAATATCTATAATAGATATAATATATTGGTTAATTTTGCATTTGATTGGTGATATTTCGTGAGTGAATTGATATATTCGTAGTCATTTTTCTGAGCAGTCTTATATTCATCATAATCTTAAAAGTGCTGTTTGTGTTTCTGTCCGTCATTGATTGGTGCTGATTGATCTTGCGTTTGTGTTTCAGCCCGTGTGCCGACACGTTACGGCCGGCGTCAGATCCCAGCATTCAGCGGCGGCGTTCACTGATGACGAACGCTCGTGGACGGGACAGGAGAGTCTGGCTCAGGACGACCCGGAGATGTGGGACCTTCTGCTGAAGGAGAAGGACAGACAGTGCCGAGGACTGGAGCTCATCGCCTCTGAGGTGACGCACAGACACACAGACTGACCCGTGTGACTCCACATGACATTCAGATTAGTCTAATTCATTACATGATGTGCTGATTAGTTAATTCAATTAATCACAAATGAATCACACATCAATTTTGGCTGAGAAATGTCCACCCAAAAGGTCATTTAAAGTCATCTAAAGTCACTAAATGTGAAAAGAAAAGCACCAGTAGGTGGCAGAAAGTGTTAATGAGCGAGTCGTTGAATCATTCACTCAACCGATTCATTCAAACAACTGATTCATTCAGAAAGAAGCTCATTATGAATCTAATGGCTCATGAGAAACTGACACACCTGAGATCTTCATCACACGATTCTCATCTTCTTCCAGGTCTGGATGTGTTTGTGCTGGTAAATGTATTGTTATTTTGCTCTCTGCATGAGTGTGTGACTGTGGGTGTTCTGTCGAGAGCCGTTATCTGCTCTGATCTGGGGTCAGACATTAGAAATAACGCTGTGTGAGCGGCTCACAGACAAACTGAGAGACACACACCTGTCTGTCTGTCTGCAGCTGGCAGGTCGTTTTTCTCCACATGATGACTGGAGTGTGCACATGTTCACCCTGTGTGTGTGTGTGTGTGTGTGTGTGTGTGTCAACAGAACTTCTGCAGCCGTGCGGCTCTTGAGGCTCAAGGTTCGTGTCTCAACAACAAGTACTCTGAAGGATACCCGGGAAAAAGGTGTGTGTGTTTGTGTGTGTCTTTGGAAATAAATAAATTACTAAAAAAAATACATTAGTTATGTGTAGATTAATTCCTTAATTAGTCTTTTTATTGTTTTTATACGTTTATGTATTTAATGTATCTATTTAGTGTGTGTTTGTATTTTTTCATTATTTATTTATTTATTTATTTATTCATTCATTCATTTTTAATTTATTTTTATATATTTGTATTTTTATAAAAAAAAAATTATCATTTGTAATAATTTTTTCATTATTTTTATTCAACTTCACCCTAATTTATCTGTATTGTCATCATTTTATTATTTACCTCTTTTTTTATTTATTGTTTATTCATTTAGTTTTATTTAATTTATCTATTTAATTAATTTATTTTTAGTTTGTATTATTTATTTGTAACATTTACTTTCAG
>JAHKKF010530493.1:0-33361 GCA_019740295.1 Labeo calbasu
CTGTGAGGTGGATGGATTATCTCGGCAAAGGAGAAGTGCTCACTAACACAGATTTAGACAGATTTGTGAACAATATTTGAGAAATAGGCCTTTTGTGTACATAGAAAAAGTCTTAGATCTTTGAGTTCAGCTCATGAAAAATGGGAGCAAAAACAAAAGTGTTGCGTTTATAATTTTGGTCAGTGTAGAGATGATAGATAGATAGATAGATAGATAGATAGATAGATAGATAGATAGATAGATAGATAGATAGATAGATAGATAGATAGATTTTATTTTTATTTTCTTTTTTGTGGCTGTGGGTTACTTTTTTCTTTATCATCTTATGAAAGCATGAAAAAAAGAAAGACAAAAAGACATCACAATGTCATAAAATGCTCATGAGAACTCTCAGGTGTAAAGTTCTTTATCAATAACCCCAACAGCTCAATATCACTTTGCTTTAAATGGGAATTGCTCTCTGATAACTCCTCATTTAGCCGGGAGTGTGGAAGAGCAGCTAAAGGAAATCTGAGCAGTAATACTAGCCATTTAAGCATATGGCATTCTCAACATGTAAACATCAGCACAGGGCAGAGGCTGCAGTAAAACAGCCTCCTGGGATCAGGTCCCCAAAGACCCCATTTTTAACACACACAGAGCACACACTCACACACATGCAGTAATGGAGGCTTCCTGATGTCCAGTCAGAGCCCTTATAGCACAATGACAAGCTGAGGTCACATCACTTTGTCCACACAGACCTTTTGCCCTCAAACACTTGCCCACCCACCCAGACTCTGAATCAGCTGTGTTATTTCACTATATTTCACTGTCGTTATATTAGGTTGTACATATGTATTCAGATTTATAATGATTCTGTATTTTTTTTAACTATTAATTTTTTTTAACTATTATTTAATGTTATATATTGTTATTATTATTTAGTCTTTATTGTTGTTGTCGTTGTCTTAATAAAACAATATTAAGAAGAAGAAGAATGAAAAAATACACAAATCATATATTATGTGGAAAAATCATATAAATATTGTAATAAAATGTGCAACACTAATTATATATACATATATATAAATAACAATATAATATATATATATATATATAATAACAAATAAATAATAAATGTAATTCCCAAATATGTCAAAAAATGTATTAATAAATACAGATATATTACTTTAAATATATATTTATATATCATAATACATACAGTATGTCTTCACATATCAATTATGAATATTATGTGAGAAAAAATACACATTTCATATATTATGTGGGAAAGAAAATATGTAATAAAATAAATGTAATAAATATGTAATATGTAATAAAAATAAACACACACATTACATATTTAAAACAAATATAAATACGTAATAAATGTAATTAATAAATAACAGATAACAAATAATATAAATGTAATTCCTGAATATGTAAAAAAAACGTATTCATAAATACAAATGTATTACTTTAAAATATATTTATATATCATAATACATACAGTATGTCTTCACATATGAATTATAAATATTGTGTGGTAAAGAATACACTAATTATATATCATACAGAACTAAACTTAAAATATGTAATAAAACTATGTAACACACACACATTACATATTATTTGAAACCTATATATAAATATAAATGTAATAAAATAACATAAATAATAAAATTCCTGAACATGTAAAAAATAAATACAAATATATTACTTATATATCATTCTACATACAGTGTATTTCGAATGATGAATTATGAATTATGAATATTATGTGAGAAAGAGACACAGATCATATATTATGTGGGAAAGAATTCTATAAAACTAAATAAAAATATGTAACACACACACGTTACATATCTGAAAAAAAATATATAAATGTAATAAATAAAAATAAATAAATGACAAACAAATAATATAAATGTAATTTCTGAATATGTACAAAATGTATTAATAATAATACATATATTACTTTAAAATATATTTATATATTATAACACAAACAGTACATGTCTTCACATATGAATTATGAAGAGAAAATTGTGTGAGAAAATACACAAATCATATTATGGGGAAAAGAATCATATAAAACTTAATAATATTCAAAGAAAATTCAAAAATATATGTGTGTGTGTATATATATAAAAATACATATATATACATTACCCCAACATATATATGTACGTAAGGGTTTTATATAATTCTTTCCTACATAGTATACATTATACACAGATAGTATGTTTTGAATCTGTTCAGATGCTCATCTCTTGCTGACTATGCTGTAAGTTTTAAAAATGCAAAAACCACGTAAAAGCGTTGAAAGTAGGGTGTTAAAGGGGTTAGATGCCGGGAACACTAGAGCAGGGCTAGAGAGGCAGTAAAGGCTTGTTAGGGTACATTAGTCAGAGAGGGGATTATAAGGCTTCATAAATGTTTCAGAGATACTCAGGGACGATGTCCTGTGGCGGCTCTCCATGGGAGAGATCTGTGGCTTTGCAAGCAGTCGCTGTCTCCATAGAGCAGTGTGTGTGTGTGTTAAAAGAAAGCACATTCTTATTTCACCTTTGTCATGTATGCATGGGTTTAATGGGGCAATAAAACGTACCTATTCCATTAGTACTCAGGCTTCTGTGATTGTTTATGTTTTAAAGGCTCCTCGGCTGGTTAAAGTCTGATTTGATTTCTAATAAATGGGTAAAAATTCTACAAAGTTACCAAAACAATCAAAGTTTATACATGCCCGTGAAGCCGACAGCTTACCGTTCTCTCTTCCTCTTTAGAGGCTCATTTAAACAGACAGAACGGCCCTCGGCAAGCCGTCACGTCCCACTCCAGCCTGTGTTTGTGAGTGTGTATTTATCTTTGCAGCTACTCCTCCTGACCTCTGAGTACCTTTGGGAGCTGGAAGGGGTCACTGCCAATTGTCCTAATCACAAAAGAGAGGGCAGAACATTGCTTTCGAGAGACATAGCGAAAGAAAGACTGTCACAGATTCTTCAATCACCCCACTCATTAAACAGATTAATAGACTATCCTGGGAAAGACAAGGTCATCATCATATACATACACACATATTGCACAGACGCAGTGTTATTGGTAAAGTGTGCTCACACACTCTCACAAGGAATTTCATTTTGGTCTGCAAATATAAATTTTGGTCTGATATAAATTAGTGCTGTCAAACGATTAATCGCGATTAATCGCATCCAAAATAAAAGATTTTGTTTACATAATATATGTACTGAGTATATTTATTATGTATACTTAAACACACACATACAGTATATATTTAAAAAATATTTCCATGTATTCACATGCATATATTTGTATTCATATAATTTATATTATCTATAAATATATTTATTATGTAAACATAATATATTTTTCTTAAATATATACATGCATGTGTGTGTATTTATATATACAGTACATAATAAATACACACAGTACACACACATACTGTATATGATGTAAACAAAAACTTTTATTTTGTATGCAATTAATCACAATTAATCACAATTAATCATTTGACAGCACTAAAATTTATTATATTACAGTTTAAGAAAATATGATTTCTGTTTTTCTACTTGAAAATTTCATGTTTAATTCAATGTGTTGCTTGCCATTTCTTTGTAATTAGTTGTTAAATTTACTAACAATTTCTTAGGTGAAATTGTTTCTACACCAGTATTTTTTTTTTTTTTTTCATCGTTTCAATGTTTTCAACATACAGATGATTAAAAAAACAAAGAAGGTATTCAGAAAGAGTAACAAGTAATCATTCAGTAATGTGGTATTCATGAGTACAAAAACCATTTGGCATAACTTTTAATATGATTAATTTAGGGTTGTCAAACGATTAATCGTGATTAATCGCATACAAAATAAAAGTTTGAGTTTGCCTAATATATGTGTGTGTACTGTGTGTAATTATTATGCATATATAAACACAAACACATTCATGTATATATTTAAGAAATATTTACACGTATATGTATTTATTATAATTTTTATAGAATTTATATTGTATATTAATAAAAACATTTTGTACATAAATAACATATTTCTCTTAAAAATATATATTAATTTGTATATATACATAAAAATTACACACACATAAATTAGGCTCATATATTAACTCAGACTTTTATTTTGTATTTTTGATCGACAGCCCTAAATTAATTACTATTTTATAATCATTTTATTTAAAAATATTGATATTATATTGTAAAAAATGTCACCTGAAGGAAGTCATTTCTGTTGGCATGTGACAAGAAACTTATGTCATGAAATGATGTCAAATAAAACAAAAAAGTAACAAATATTTACTATGACAAGTATATGTATATGTCTTATATATGTGACCCTAGACCACAAAACCAGTCATAAGTAGGTGCATTTGTAGAAATAGCCAACAAGACATTGTATGGGTCAATATGATCAATTTTTCTTTTATGCCAAAAATCATTAGTAAAGTAAATGTCATGTTCCATTAAGATAAATATATTAAAACTTAATTTTTAAATAGTAATATGCATTGCTAAGAACTTAATTTGGACAACTTTAAAGGCAATTTTCTCAATATTTTGCACCCTCAGAATGCAGATTTTCAAATAGTTGTTTTTGGCCAAATATTGTCCTACATCAATGGAAAGCTTATTTATTCAGCTTTCAAAAAACTGCTTTCAAAAAAACCTTTGACTCCCAAAGAAAGGTTTTTAGAGATTTTATCAATTTTAGCTCACTTTTAGGTACAAATTTGTCCCCAAAATAAGATATAGTACACACACACACACATACATATACATGTGCACACACTGTATCCTGAGGAGTGTTAGTGTTATACAGAGACAAAGGAGATTAGGAAGGATGACAGAAAACACTGAGATGTAGGACTAACAGAGAGCGCAAGGATGTAGGACATGCATACACAGATCCTTTGTGCAAACAGTTTACCCAGCCCAAAACACAACAGAAGGATGAAACTGACTTTTTCTGCCTTTTTACTTCTTTAAATATCTGCAATATAATGATTTGCTATAATTTAATTAACTTAAAAAACTTGTTATAGTTTAATTAACTAAAATAAATAAATAAATAAATAAAATTACTATTGTAAAAGGCAAGCATAAATAAAATAAAATAAAATAAAATAAAATAAAATAAAATAAAATAAAATAAAATAAAATACCGATCATTAGTAATGTTCACGTAAACTCTGAAAGGTCATCTCCCATTACAAAGCGCCAACACGCCAGGAGCACCTCAAATGTGTCTCTGTCCCTAACTATTTCACTCTCTCTTTCTCTTTCGTACTCTCTTTCAATCATTCAGCCATTCGCTGGCTCTTTTTCTTGCTCCCCTCCTGCTGCTCTGTTAAAGTCAGGAGGAATAACTGCGAAAAAGAGACAAAAGCACATCAAACACACACACACATTCACACATATGCATACACACACACCTCTCGGGCCATTGTTTAACATGATGCATGGTGAGAGAAAGCTCAACACTCGCAAATGTGAATGACAATGTCTGATTTAGGCCTGCTGGTCTAAACATACTACATTTATTTGAGGACTTCATAAATTATTCATGATTACATGTCATAATTTCATATAGTAATTTCATCACAATAAATTCTGAAATATAAAAGTAACGGTAGCACTTTACAGTAAGGTTCATTAGTTAACATGAAATAAAAATGAACAATACTTCTATAGCATTTAATAATTTTAGTTCAAGTTAATTTCAGCATTTACTAACGCATTATTAAAATCACAAGTTGTGTTTGTTCATATTAGTTAATGCACTGTGAACTAACATGAACAAACAATGCACAAACTGTATTTTTAACTAACTTTAACAAAGATTAATAAATAATGTAATAAATATATTGTTCATTGTTCATTCACGTTAGTTAAAACATTAACTAATGTTAAATGACACCTTATTGTAAAGTGTTACTAAAGTAACAATAACACGCCTATTATAATGCAAAATTTAGCCATTTATAATTTATTTTGTCAAATAAATGAAGCATCAAAATATGAGTAATCAAATTAGTGGATTGAAACTAACTGTTGTATAATTGTGATATACAACAGTTATACAATATTTCATTATTCATATTTACTATAACGGCACTGTAAAGTTTCAAAGTTGGAATAACTCCATTGTGTTTATTGCATAGAATTCTAAATATATATTTCACATCATTGTAACAAATAAAAAAATCATAAATTATAAACATCTACCTATTGTAAACATCATTTTGTTAATTATATTTAAATCTTTACTTAATTATGCATTCAGTTTTTATGTTAATTGAAATGACATGAAATATGTGTATTTTTATATATATAATTATGTATTTTATTTTAAATGTGACTATTTAAAATGCATGATTATTAAAAATTGTAGCTTAGTGACCATTTATTTTACCCTCCTAATATATTATTTTTAATGCAATCATGTAAGTTTTAACATTTAATTTTTGATTTAGAAACTAAGTTTCTGATTTTAAACCCATGAATATATTTTGAACGAACTCAAAAGATGTTTCACAGAACCACTGCTTAAAATGAATATCACACTCTGTAAGTAAACTACGAGATGTACTAATATTCAGTACAACAGAACTCTTGTTTCTCTGAAGTTTTGTCTAATTAATTATAATATTTACTACTCATTATTAGTACACTTAAAAAATGGTGTATGGACTTACCTTTAAACAATTTCAATCAGTAAATTTCACAATTAATTACAAAGAAATGGCAAGTAACAGAAAATTAAATACAATTGAAGTAGAAAGACTGAAATTAGATTTTCTGCCAAAACCTCCTCCAAATAATTGTTTTATTAACAAAAAAATACACTACCAGTCAAAAGATTTTGAACAGTAAGATTTGTAATGTTATTTAAAGAAGTCTCTGCTGTTCACCAAGCCTGCATTTAATTATAATTTAATATATTTTAATATATTTAATATATTTTAAAATGTCATTTATTTTTATGATTTTAAAGCTGATTTTTTTGCATCATTACTCCAGTCTTCAGTGTCACATCATTCTAATATGCTGTTCAAGAAACATTTTTATTATTACTATTATCAATATTTCAGGATTCTTGAATAGAAAGATCAGCATTCATCTGAAATAAAAAAGCTTTTGTAACCTTACATACTGTTTCTGAAGGATCATGTGACTGTAATGATGCTAAAAATTCAGCTTTGAAATCAAAGGAATAAATTACATTTTTAAAACATATTCAAATAGAAAACAGTTATTTTAAATAGTACAAATATTTCAAAATGTTACTTTTTTCTGCACTTTGGATCAAATAAATGCAGGCTTGGTGAGCAGCAGAAACGTCTTTAAAAAAATGTGTTCAAAAACAGTGTATACATGCACACTCTTACCAGTTCTTCAAGATATAGCTGTCAATTTGAAACTCAGTATTACCTCAGATATCTATAGTAGACAGTATTGTGTGTGTGTGTTGTCCCATGGGACTGACCGTCAGTGAAGGCTCACTGGAGCTTCATCCAAGCAACCAGGGCCATCTGCCTCATTGCTACTGTCATCTGGACAGTCTCTCTTTCCTCTTTCCCCCTCTGTATATTTCTTCCCCAGTCTCTTTCTTACTCTCTCCCTTCTTCTCATTTCTCCCTCTACCAGTATGGAGCGGCTTTACTGTGTTTGATCTGTCATTCATCCAGTAAGCAGCATGCCGAGCCTTTAGCCGGCCTTTGCAGAGGATTACCTACTGTCCCAGAGGAACCTACCAGCACAATGACAACACCAGCCCAGCCTGTACCTTCTGCTTCCAAGCTGCTCAGGAGACTCGAGCACCTGACCGGGGATCAGTTATTCACACTTTACCAATTCCTTAAAACAGTAGCAAGTCTGAGTGTTTATTCTTTCTATAAAGTTAAACAAAGTAGTTTTGGGTCAAAATGACCCGGACTGAGGTTAAAGCAGAGTTTATGGTTTCACTCAGCAAAGAGCCCTGGGCTAGTTTTAGACAAGTCTAGTGATGTGTGCTGACTGCTATTAGAGGATCAATAGGGCTAATTGATCAGATTGTGGTTTAGCTCAACTGTTGGTGGCTGCTAGACGAAGAGCTGAAATAGGAACTGACAGGTAACCACTTAAAGAGAGACAGTGTGGGCCAAACATGAGGACATCATGAGCCCCTTTTCCTCCCAATCCAATACAGACACCTGCTAAACAGCCTTTTTATTTATATTAAACCAACAGCTTGTGATTCCAGCAACTACAACCCTCATTTAAAATGAATTACTGCGCAGCCATTATGAGAGGTTGACCTCGGTGTAGCCGTATCATACACGAGCATCCAAATGCCACTGGGGGGTTATCATTAATCTCATATTAATAAAGAAATCAAACTGAATTATGGATGTCCGCAGCGGACGGGGAGGCATTTTAAAGCACCAAAGGTTAAGTGTGAAATCAATGCTTATAAATGAGCGTATAAAATGCAGGGGAGTGAAAGGAGAGAAACAGCGAGCGAGCGCAGCCTCTAAATCAGTTTCCCACAAAGCATGATTGTCGAGTCACGCTTTTAACGCCACAGAGCTTTTACCGAGTGCATCAAGACGGACATTTTTACCAGCTCATTATAGGTTTTGCATTATGAACCACATTGCACTGTCATTCAGCATTCCCCTGGTGTAAAGAACTATACTTTAGAATACTTTTAAAAGAGGAGCACCTTTTATAGAAATAATATGCATTAAAATAACATCTACTTAAGTGTGAACTAAATGTAGATATCTGACTGCATGTTATTTGAAAATGTATTATAGTTTAAGTTCTAAGTTTATGTCTAATGCATTAGCGTTTTTATAATTACGTTTAAAGTGTGCTGCTGAATGTACACGCATTCACCTTATTCTTTGACGCGGAAATAAGCCTGTGGACGAGACTTCCGGTTTATTAGCCGCGGGAAATAATGAGAAGAATAACAAGGTGCAGTAAACGGTAAAACTGTTTGCATTACAAACCACTGTGTTCATAATTAAGGTAATACGTTAAAAATAATATGGTAAGACTCACCAGTTTGCAATATAAAGCGGCAAAAGGAGCTGTTTTGTACAGCTAAACATCGCTGGATGCGATGATACCGGAAGCCACTCCCATTAAAATTTACACGTGGCCACGCCCACTTTCACGGAAAAAATAAGGTAGCTAAAATACAAAACTGACTTTAAATGTATTAAAACTTGTATATCATTGCATTTAAACACATTTGTAATTACACATTCGTTAAGATAAAGTTGTAACTTACAGTTGTACATTTGAAATATACTAACTTAAATGTAATACTGAGTTGAATTAAAACGTAAACTTATTTTATTTAAACTAGTCGCCAAACCAACATTTGTACAATTTGTACAACACTGTACAATGCGTCATTTGTTAACATTAGTTAATGTAGTAACTAACATGAACAAACAGTGAACAATACTTTTATTACACTATTTATTCATCTTTGTTAATGTTAGTTAATAAAAATACAGTTGTTCATTGTTAGTTCATGTTTGTGATTATCTAATGTTAACATACACAACTTGTGATTTTAATAATGTATTTGTAAATGCTGAAATTAACATTAACTAAGATTAATAAATGCTGTAGAAATATTGTTTATTCTTAGTTCATGTTAACTAATGTAGTTAACTAAAGTTAACTAATAAACCTTACTGTAAAGTGTTACCAATTTAATGATGCACTAAAATAATTTTAAAAAGATTTGTAATGCTGAAAAACAATAACTAATCAAAATGATAATAAAACTTTAACTAAAACCCAAAATATTCATAACTATAAGTCAAACCCAATAGTTTGATATTATTACAAAGTGCACTTTTCAAAACTAAACTATTTGACAACTAACACTAAGTGTGTTATGTCATGAAAGTATATATTCTTTAAATATAAGATTGTAAATACACTTTTTCTCAAGGCTCTGGATAGACAAAAATGCCGTCATCTTGGATGCTTTTTATCATTGACCCTGAGGGCTTGTGTTTTTATTATACCTCCAAGCTCTGTTAACTCACCATGAGCTCTGATGTACATATGTACTACCAGAAGCCCCAGGGAACTTCAAAAGCTGCAGACAGAATGGAAAAGCCTGCATCTCTCTCAGCTGAAGTATGAGAGGGTAATTGAATTGTCTTCTGAAGCTTGACCTATGACCCGGCCAGTTTTGTATGTAACCAGTGAGGGTGAAATTAATAATAGGAATCCATGGCAGCTCCCTGTGCCAGCACCGGGTGAATCTGATGGCAGGGGACTATTGAGGCTCTGCAGGTAATCCAGTCAAATGAGAAGCCTAGCTGGGGAATCCTTCACAACAAAGACTATGGATATGAGCTCAACATCCTTAAATGATTTCTAAGCCACGTCTGCTTGATCGCTGATGTTATTTCAGAAATATTTTACGGTAAATGACTGATGTATAACCTGAACTGAACTGAACAAACTCATCCACACTTACAAAAAGTTTCAGTGCTTAGTAGAAAGGATTCAACCTAAAGGTAATAATCACAACAAACTGCATGACAAATGATTGTAACATTTAGATGTGCCCTTTGACCCCTTGTTGTTGTTGTGTGTTTTGAGAAGGTGGATACTCCTGGAGAATGTGGAAGGAGTAATCTGTCAGAAAGCCTTTTTCTCTCTTTCCCTCTCCATCATAGACAGTTGGTACCATGAAGACACAATCAGGGGGCAGCAGATGTCAGTGAGACCGCCTTTGTTTCCATTCTCTCCACACTGGACCACCTCATTGCAGTAGTCCATTGTCATTAATTTGCTGTTGGGGGATGTTCACACTCCTCCTCTTGTGTCGCCGACCATCATTTAGTAAAACACTGTAAACTCTTAGTCTACATGGGAAGGTGAATCTCTATCTATCTATCTATCTTGCCCACCTTATTTGTCCGTAATAGTGGCGCGGCCATTTGTAAATTTTATATGTGAGGCTTCCGGACTCATCTGCCTCCAGCTATTTTTTGCAGTACAATAACAGCTCATTTTGCTGCTGGATATTGCAAACTGATGTGTCTTATCATATTATTTTAATGTATTATCTTAATTAGGAACACAGTGGTATCTAGTCCAAACTGGTTTGCCGTTTACTGCACTGTTATTCCTCTCGCTGTTTCCCTACAGCGGCTAATGAACCGGAAGTCTCGCACACTCACAATGAATGGCTTACTTTGGCGTTGAAAAATAAGGTGATGGATAGATTTAGCATCAGAGTTGGTCGTTTCCATGATGTCACATCTAGAGTTTGTTGTTTTCATAATGTCACATTTAGTGTTTCTCCATTCATTTCATCCTTATCAAACGTGTTTTTTTGTCTGTATTTCTGTGTAAAAGAGAAAACGACTGTCTGAAACAAAATTGTGAATCATTTACTGTGTCTGACGTCTTTTAAAAATGTTAAAATCTGATGTATTTCGTTTTATAGTCTTAATTCGTGATAATTTAAAAATAGTATTGAAAATAAAGTTTAATAAATATTAAAACTGACTATTTTTGGACACCCGAATATTTCCTTGCATTTGAATTAAAAATAGAGGCTAGCCTATGAAAAAAAAACCATAAAATCAGTAACAAAACATATAAATCAGCACAAACCCTCATAAATCCCTTTCTCAGTTTTCAGAAAGTCACAAGGAAAACCAAAACACTGAAATAATAACAGATATTTCTCATATTAATTTTAATTTCAGTTAGCAGACGATCCGACACACACTGACATATCTGAACAGCAGTTACAGCTCATGAAAAAGACTGTACAAATAGAATATAACGATAGATGACAAGACAATTAATAATAATAATAATAATAATAATAATACATTTCGTCTTTGGTATTAACCGGCTTTGGTTGTGCATCTCACTATTACACGACCACATATTTGCTTTGAGCTAACTTCAAAAAGTACAAAAACACATTTCTCTAGCCAAATACATTTTAATAAATAGCGACAACATTTTACAATAAAATTAAAGCGAAAATATTTTCTTAGGGGACAGGTAACTGTTAAATAAAATACACAATACCAAACAACATTGACGCAAGTCATCTTTGAAACAGAGAAACAGAAATTTAGACGCAGTTTTAAAGGCTTAGTTCCAGGGTCTGTATTCGGAGGTGATGCCGGTCATTCCGGGAAATGAGAAATTGTCTCCCAGCTGTTTCTGTACATGTAAAGAATCTTTGGTGGGGAAGAGCGAGTTTTCATCTCCAGGAAGAACAACAACAGTGCTGTCCAAAATTGGTCGTTCTGAGGGGAGAGAGTTAGGTTTTATTAGATAAGCCTAAATATAAAGCCTCATACGATATAATAAATAATAAATGGCTCATACGAATCCGACAAATTAAATGTATTAATATTAACCCCTTAAGCTCCCGTTATGTTTCAGTCATTTTCAGTCCTTTTCAAATTTCAAAAGTACTACTTAGGCTAAATTAAATCCCGTACTTTTGTGCGTCTTCATGTGATATTTCAACTCTTGTGCTTCTTGGAAAGTGGTTCCACACACGTCGCAGGAGAAGGGCTTGTCTTTGGAGTGTGTCCGTCGGACATGGCTGTCGTGGGCCGCGTGGGAGGCGAACGCTTTCCCGCAGTGTTTACACTTGAACGGCCGCTCGCCGGAGTGCTGGCGGATGTGAGTGCGGAGGATGCTGGAGGCCGTGAACGCCTGTGACAGTCACAAAATACATGTTCATATTTAATAATGATAATATACACCCACTACACACAACTTTATTATTTAAACATGGATATCCTATTGACTTATATACTCTATTTTTAGTAGCCTATTATTAAAAGTATTAGCCTAGCCTATTACTCTAGGCTATAAAACAACAACAAAAAGCTAATATATTAAAAAAAAACTCTAACATCATATACACCTTTTTGCATATTTACGTTTTTTATAGACATTATTTAGTGTTTATTCCGCTGGCCCTACAATGTTAAACCACATACAATGGGTCTATAGGCTACTAGGAATAAAACTGTCTCTGGCAGTCCACAAACAGTACAGAAAGGGTGACATGACCATTGAAAGGCTCTTAACCCACGCGTAAGTCACCCTTTAAGAATAGAAGGAGACGAGATGCAACAAAGCCACAGACAAACTTTTGTCTCTTCGAGTGTCATAAATTAAAGCATAATCCTCACGCACAATGCACTAGAGGTGCATCTGGCATTAATTAGCATGTAAGTGTCTTCTAAGAGTGCGTCCAGGTCTAATAAGCGCTCAGATGCACCGTGAAATTAGTCAAATCCTTAAAGCAGTACTTTATTGGAATGCATCTGTATAAGCACCGGGCATTACTCACCTTGTTACAGTAGACACATTTGTAAGGCCGCTCTCCTGAGTGGACGCGCATGTGTTTGTTCAGACTGGAGGACTGCGAGAAACTTTTGCCGCACACGGAGCACTAAGAGGAAAAAGAGAAACACAAATTACACTCAAGACTCAAGACTTTACAGCTACTGACATGGTAAAAGTTTTACAAATAAATTCTCGAAACTGCCGCTATTTTGGTCCCTCACTAGCATATGTGTAAAAAGTGGCCAACTATTTTTCAATATATCTGGGCTGTTATAGCAATTAAAAATAGATGTGACCCTGGACCACAAAACCAGTCATAAGGGTCAATTTTTTAAAACTGAGATTTATACATCATCTGAAACCTTCTGAAATAAGCGTTTCACTGATGTATGGTTTAGGATAGGACAATATTTGGCCGAGATACAACTATTTGAAAATCTGGAATCTGAGGGTGCGAAAAAAGAAAATCGCCTTTAAAGTTGTCCAAATTATGTTCTTAGCAATGCATATTACTAATCAAAAATTAAGTTTTGATATATTTAGGGTAGGAAATTTACTAAATATCTTCATGGAAAATGATCTTTACTTAATATCCTTATGGTTTTCGGCATATATGAAAAATCTAGCTATTGCTACAAATATACCCGTGCTACTTAAGACTGGTTTTGTGGTCCAGGATCACATATTTCGATTAAAAAAAGGAAATAAAAGCTAAAATAATTTAGATTTAAATGGACATAATTTATTATATACATTTTACAAAAACTGTATTCCCATCTAATGTGTCAGTTCCTGACATTTCGAACCGCCTTTAATTCTATAAATAAATAGCAAAATCTTAATGCATAATCTTAGGCTAAATAAAAATCCTAAGTATTTTTTTTTAAAGCGCCGTTCCAAAATGGAAAAGGCATCCATCTCGCTAAAAGACCCTTGTTCATGCATATATAAACACAAACTTCTTAATCAAACCACTGAGTGAGAGAATATTAGTAAAATTGCAATGTTTTAATATTTTCTCTTTTAGGCATCAGTTTTCTATAAGGGAGCTGTTCTTTCAGCACCATAGCTGTTCATTCGTTAAAGTCTTCAATGAATCAGACTAAAGATATATTTACCTTATGTGGTCTGTGTTTTTCATGCACATGGAGAATGTGGATTCGAAGCCGGTCCCTCTTCTCGAAAGACCTGTTGCAGAGATGGCAGGGGAACTTTCTGTCGCCCTGATCCACGCACCTCGTATATTTCAGGTGCTTGTCTCTGTAGTACTTGTAAGCAAACACTTTACCACAGCGATCACACTTGAAACCCTCTCCAGAATCTGGAACGAAGAAATACTGACCCGTTATAATCTTGAAAAACACAAGTGTTGAGCTATAAAAAATAAATATATGTGAAACATTTGCATTACTCGCATACCTTCAGTTGGAAGCGGTTCAGTGTCATCAATAAACTCTTTGAGGGTGAGAGGAATGCCTAGAAACTGCACATAGCAGTCTCCGTACCAGACCAAGAGTTCTTGGCCGGCTCGGACCTCTTTGCAGGCCTCGTAGTATATCTGGCCTTCACACTGAACCGCAATCAGGTTTTGTTCTTCGGGAAAGCGAGCGCACTTTACCAAGGACATCCAATTCCCTGGAGCGCCTCTTCCATCCACAAAATGACTCAAGCGGCCGTTCTCAAAGATCTTGGAATAGAGATAAAAAACGTTTGGAATTTAATATAACTATTTTATATTAGAAAACAAGGTTTAAACCACTGGATTATCATGTCTTCCAGGCAGACGTTTTATACAAAATCTGCATTTAAATTATATATATATATATATTTATTTAAAATTTGCTATTTACCTCCCACATGAGAGTGTTGTCATCATAGGTTTTGATCTCACTTGTGTTCACTAGCTTGCCCTGAAACGGTCCAAACCTGGTGCCTTTTGGAATTGTGCTTTTATCAGCAAATACTCCATAATGGGAAAGGCTTCCACAATTAGTTTGGAGAATCGATAAACCTGAAAAATTCAAGACACACTCCATGAAATTGCCAGCTGTAAACTTCAGACTAAAATTCTCATGAAAGAAAGAAAGAAAGAAAGAAAGAAAGAAAGAAAGAAAGAAAGAAGAAAGAAAGAAAGAAAGACAGTCAACTTACCTTCTGGAAGTTCAAATCCTTCGGTATCAACAGGGAGAAGATGGCGATCAGCTAAATAATTGCAAAAACATGAGTTACAAACCCAATTTTAGAAATTAAACATGAAAAACTAAGAATGTGGCTTTTCCATGAAAATATGGTAATTGTACTTGGAATACTACAAAATTTTAGTTGGATAATATATATTGTCAGAACAAAAAGTGCTATATTAATTCAAAAGATTATGATATACCTGTACCGGGAGGAAATGATAATCCAGAGATGGCATGTCCAACATTTTGCCCTTGTTTTTTGGAATATCCGTACAGGACTGTGAAGAGGTCTTCCTCTGTGAAACTGTAGGTGCGCGTATGTTCTGGCGATGGATCTGCGGCCTGCAGGCAGCTGAAACTGTCCTTAACCGGAGTGGACGAAGCCGAAGAAGACTTTCCACTAGACGGGCTGCTGAACTCGGACGGAGAGCCGGTGCTCTGCTCGTCATGTCTGGTGTACATGCTTTGTGACGGCTGCATGTGCTGGAAATATGGCATGCTGGACACGTTGAGGATCTGTTCGTGGAACACCGCGGTCTGATGGCTGTTGTGGCCGAAAAAAGACGGAGTCCCGGCGAAGTTAAACGGCAAGATTGTTTGTGCGTCGGTCACCATGCGGCCCAGAGACTTGAGCGGATGGAAGATGCTGTGCGCGCCCTTGAGGACGTCTGTGTAGTGCGTGCCGGGCAGAGACGGGTAGACACCCAGACTCCTGTCCCTCACTGCGGGGTGACTGGAGAGAGACACCGACATCGCCACAGCTGATGAGGGGGATCCGAGGAGAACTTCACTTGGAGTTTGTATTCGGTTCTGTAGACTGTAAAACATTTTCATTATTATAAAAACACCTTTGTGACCATTAAACTTTTTTGTAGAAATGTTTTCAGATTTAGATTTTCTCCATTTGTAGCTTTTAAACTTGCAGTTTGGGACAACTTTGCAGTTTTGACAAAAATTAAACTAATTTTATATTGTTTTCTTTTTTATAGTGTATATTGACCTGTTTTGTCTCAATTCAAAAATAAAGTAAAAGAAGCGTGAGACATACGTTCACTCTTAAAAATAAAGGTTCTTCAATTCTTTGCAGCGGAGATCAAGAACCATTTTGATCTGGTTACTGCAATCTTTATTTTTAGGAGTGTATCTCTACTGGGCAAGAAAGTGTTGCAATACAAACAACCCAAAAATTTGACTTTCTAAACCCACAAATTTCGCACGCAGAAAGTCAATGTAAAGAAAAGTTGTGAATGCTTTGTAAATTAACCTAAAAACTAAAATAAATCCTTACACTCTTAAAAATAATGGTTCCAAATGGGTGTTTTTGTAGTAATGCCACAAAAGAACCATTTTGGTTCCCCAAAGAACCTTTCAGTGAACTGTTCTTAAAAGAACAAGTTTAAAGAACATTTCAAAATCGACTATAAAGAAGCTTTTCTGCATTTGAAAGGTTCCTTGGATGTTTAAGTTCTTCATGGAACCATCGATGCCAATAAAGAACCTTTATTTTAAGAGTGTATGATGACTTGCAGAGATTTCAAAATCAAAAGTTTCCAGCATTCCCCTACTTTTTCCAATTTTCCGTTTTCTAAAATAAACTATGCGCAAAAGCGCAACTAACAGAGACTAATGAGGGTCGTGACACTACAATTTAAGAACAGAGGGTCAGCAAGAAAGGTCACCATTAATGAAGCCTTTCCAACTCTTTTAAAAAGCATTAAAGGTGTCATGCTCCATAGACTCCTGACCTCAGCTGGTTATCCCACATAAAGCGTGGGTTTAAATCCATAATGGTAATGCAATATAAAACACGAATAAGTTACTGCTGTCATCAAAACTAGAAAAATTACTGTAGAACAGTGAAATTGTTTACCATATAGCGACTTGTCCAAGTCCTTCGATCCTCCTCTTGTGTTTGGGGAACCTTTGACTTGGCTCAGGAGCGATGGGATGAGATCTTGTGTGTGTGAAGCTTGAGACAGGTCTGACTCTGAAGACATATGGTTGTGTGTAGGAAAGCTTCTAGAGAGGGGATGCCTTTCCCGGATCTGTGCTGTCATTGGTCAGTCCTGGGTTCATCCCTTTGGGAATTGCACTTTAACACGTTGTAGCAGCGCTGAGCCTCTTCTCACAGCTTTCTTTTCATATGCAGCAGAGTCTCTAATGTGTTAACTACTGCAGGCGCACTGTTAACCGCTCCTAACCGGGCGACGGTGTGAACGGCACGAGTTCAGTTTAGAGGCTGTTTGTGAAAACGAAAGTCATCGGTAGCATTAGTTTAATAATGGGAATTAACTGTGTGCATGAATATGGAGTATCAAAAGAGACGAAGCATTTGCTGATGATGATTTCATACCGTGAAAAATAAGTTTTACAGTATCATTTAACTGTGCTTTATACATTAGGAAAAAAGACAATTTGAATAAAAATGTAAAGAAGGTCTAGGGCGCAGGATTCAAAACTTTAACACAGTTATATAATTTAAGCTAAAAGCAACTGTTTTAAGTAATAAGCAGTAACTACTATTGGTATGAATTCATTAGTTCTGCTGTGAGTCACATTTACATCGTATTTTTGTTTCAGTTTTTGGTTTAGCAAAATTTAATAAAACATTCAATCCGAATATCAACTATACTTAATATTAAACTTAATTTTAAGTAAACTTTATACAGATTAGCACAAGAAACAACAACAAAATATAGGCCTATTTGTTAATGTCATTATTATTATTATTATTATCAGCAATACTACTACTGATAAACGTATATAATATAAATAATAATAATACGCTTTATTTATAAGTTAATTACAAATTATATAAATTGGTTGGTTTACGGCAACATTCGCATATTTGTACAAATATATATATATATATATATATATATATTATTACTGTTAACACTTTACAATAAGGTGTCATTTGTTAGTATTAAATGTATTAAATAACATGAACAAACAATGAACAATACATTTATTACATAATTAATTTAGCTAACGTTAGTTAATAAAAATACAGTCATTGTTCATGTTAGTTCACAGTGCATTAACTAATTATAAAAAAACACAACTTTTAATTTCAATAACGCATTAGAAAATGCTGAAATTAACATGAACTAAGATTAATAAATGCTGTAGAAGTGTTGTTCATTCTTAGTTCAAGTTAACGAATGTTTAACTAATGATAACGATTATTATTAAACCAAACAATTTATCAGGCCACAAATAGTGATTTATCGCAAGGAACAACGAAATTATTCAGTTTTCATTCTTTTCATCATGTGTCTCATATATAAATACACAGAGAAAAATTCAATAAAATATCTATATAATCAATACTGGAAGAAGTGTGAATAAATGTTTTCTAAATTCGCTTATTCGCTTCTAAATTTTTCTAAATTCGCTTAAGGTCTATTTATTTATTTGCCGTTAAGGTTTATAATCCCAATTTTACATTGGAATAAACCCGCATTTGCAAGCATTATTAACTCAGCCTTTACTAACCATCCACAACAAGGTTCCCCACCTTTTTAAATATCCAAAACTTTATATATAAAGATCTATGCATCACACAGTCAAACAACATTTTGTCTGGAAACGGAAAACATGAGTCGTGCGATGATTATAAATGTTGCAATAACAGAATTCTTTATTTACAATTCAATTTGATTCAACATCAAATAGCATCAGCAAAGCCATATTAGTTGACAACTTGCATAACTGTATTTAAATTTCTCTCGGTATATCTAACTTTGCATAAAAGGCTCACACTAAGATTACACACATCGATGCGGATGAACAGAGATGTTTATGTGACCACAACTGGAAAAAAATACATCTCAGGAGCGCAACACTGTAAGCTTTCTCCAAAAAGTCCTTATAAATTACATATTGCTTCGATTTCCCATTGCATCATCTTCATTCTCACACATAACTGAGAGGGTAAAATCAAGACTGTACAAATAATAAACCCCACAACTGATCACAAACAAAACATGGAAAATGAGCAATATTCAGACTGAGGAGAGAGAAAGAGAGTGCAGGTGTGTAGAGAGAGAGAGAGAGAGAGAGCGAGAGAGAGAGAGAGAGAGAGAGAGAGAGAGAGAGAGAGAGAGAGAGAGAGAGACAGGTATGTAGGTATCCAGCAATAGATGAGCAGTAATGAACTGGGTCGATCCTGTCAATGATTCACTATACAAATANCACAAACAAAACATGGAAAATGAGCAATATTCAGACTGAGGAGAGAGAAAGAGAGTGCAGGTGTGTAGAGAGAGAGAGAGAGAGAGAGAGAGAGAGAGAGCGAGAGAGAGAGAGAGAGAGAGACAGGTATGTAGGTATCCAGCAATAGATGAGCAGTAATGAACTGGGTCGATCCTGTCAATGATTCACTATACAAATATAATACAGACAACTTTTGTAATATACAAGACAGTAAAACAGATCTAAGGCAATATGCTAAGTTTTAGCATTTCAAGGTTGTTGCATTTAGCTCTAAGAAATTGGCAGACTATACAAAAAGACATTTAAAGTCTCAGAAAAAAAACCCAAAAGGTAAGGTAAAGACAATTTTAGGAAATTCAATAGCCGTTACAATTCCATTGATTTATTTCTTTATTTTTAGGACAAATGGCTCTTTTTGCACTAGCGCTGATAAAAAGACTAGAAAACTCTGCACCACCTTCACATCATGGCTTATATTGATTTCAAAATCTTGACAATCTTTGGGCTTTGCAGAGGGTAGTAGTGGTACATGTGCGACCTCAAAACTGGCTATTCTCCAATATGATAGATAGTAGATGCATCTGGATGTCAATCCTTGTTCAAGGCATCCAACATTCATCAAAATCGTGATCGGAATAAATGAATACTCGATTTAGTCGACAAATGCTAGCACTGAAATCGATTATTAAATCAAGTCTTCACCCCACATACGCAGAATGCAGGTGTTTCTCAAAGGATACAGAAAGTTTTGTATGGTGGGCAGATCGAGTGACGTTTCACCCAAATAATGTGAAATCAAATTTGTATTTACAGTGTTCAAAAGGAAAAGCTAAAGCTATACCAAAACACCAGGTATATTCGTACACAACCACGACACCTTCAGCGAATAATGACAGAGCTGGTCGTCGCAAACCTCAGTTGCTGCTGGTACACACAGTATATACTTAAGAAAAACATGTAGTAGCCTACTTTTTTTTTGTTTTTTAACACACCAGCTTAAACACAGATGACATGGCGATATTTTCAGCGAAGCTAAAGGCGGACAATCTAACCCCGATGTGCAGACATGAGACGAAAACAAACGAAAGTGGCATGTGTAAGTCTACCGATCAATTCAAAGGCGAGAAAATTTGGCTTCGTCCTCAAATAGGATAGAAAACACGAAGTGTATTGCGTACATTACAGCGTTAAGAGTTCTGTAGTGATCCAAATGTGAACCGTTGATCCGGAGATTTTCAAGACGGCGAACATTAAGTGTGAATGTAGGAATAGCCACGCAAAACATAAATGCTGCTTTTTATGTATTCGTTTATTTTTTTTTTTGGCTACACCAGAACTAAAACCTGCTTTCCACTGAGGAACAAGTAGATTTGGACATCTCGTTTTAGTTTTTCTCAAAATAGAAACCACAATAAAAAAATCTGTCTTTAATACTGAGTTTGAACCGGGGAGCAAAAAGGTGTCTCCTGAAAAGGTCCTGTACAAAAATTACAAAACAAAACAAAATAAAATCTCAAGTAATATTTATTGCTTGTTGTCTTTTCTTACACACACCGGATTCTGCTTGTACCTATAGCATCTGGCATGAAGCACGTCACTCCACACAACAAAGAAAGCACGCTTCAGTGTTGAGTTTATGGCTGTGTTGGGTTCCTCCGGTGGGGCTCCCGGCTAAAGGCTTAGAAGCAAGCGAGTATCTGTACACTGTACACACAGCACCCTCCCAGACCCCCACCCAGGAAAGAGGGACCACCTCACCCCAGCTCCCCTTCCTTAGTACCGTAGGAATCAGCACGTCCTCATCTTCCCGCCAAACGAACACGTGGGAAACTCCGCCCTCGTTCCAGAAACAGTTAAGACCGGACTTTGAGGGGAGGAAGGGGAAATATATTGGAAAACGAAATCAAAAAATAAATATAATACGAAAGAGATTTCCCCCCCATTATTGGTATTTACAATCTACCAGCTTTTCATTTGACTAACCACGACGAAACAAAAAAAATCACGTTCTCTCTGAAACTACTGGACCGAGGAAAACAAAATCCATAGGTATGTTGAACGTTTTTCTTATTCTGAGGCATATGCACTCTGAGTGATTTTTCTCTTGCTAACCGATGGTTTAAAGAAATCTACAATGTTATTTAAAAAAGAAACTATACATTAGAATAAAACTTAATTTAATACACAATAAACCTCTTGACTAAATTAAGTCTAATTTTACAAACCATCATCTGAATTCTCATAATCTATATGTAGATGCCAACATCATTCTATCTTTATTTGCACTCTGAAACAAACGAAAAGAAAACAAAAAGGCAAAATGGCTGAATTTTGAGCGTGGATTTCAAATGCAGTCTTCTTGCCTGTTTTGGAACGTCAGATTGGAAAAAAGTCAGAGAGAAAGATGGTTGGGCAAAACGTTTTCAGCCTGAAGTCCAGAGGAAGAAAGATGGGAAAAAGAGAGGGAGGGAAGGAGGAATACATTCATGGGAGACAAGGATTCCGATGCCACTGTCGCGAAGTCTTTTCAGGGGAGACCTAAGTCACACTACGGTGAATGCAACGGAGCAGACTGACGGAAAGGGCTTGCAGTGTTAAGTATGAGACAGAAGGCCGTGCTCGACTGAAGGAGGGGGGTTTCTAGGTCCAGAAGATCAAAGTGTCAGTTTGTGTGTGTATGTGTGTGTGTGTGTGTGTGTGTGTGTGTGTGTGTGTATATATGAGAATAAGAGAGTGAGGGAGAGTGTCCATCCCCTCTGAGCTCCAGTACCCCTGATGCATCCTCTAGAGATGTCCAGTAGGGGGCAGTAGACAGGCTCTCTAAAGACCCGTACAGCCCCGATAGCAGCTTAAATTAGCACAGCATCACTCCAAACTCTCCGTGATCACGCTGCAGCTGAAAATCACTCATGAAACATCTTCATCAAACTCCGTTTACTGCATTGGGATGTCGTCTGCCCCGGGTCAACAATACTTCTGCTGTGGGAAAGAGAGAAAAGAAATCTGGTCTTAGACTCAAAACCATTATTTACAGAAATCATATATAGAGTCACATTGTAGCCAAGTGTGTTAACTAACAATACTTAGGTTATAGAAGGTATAGTACACCAAAAAATGAAAAGTTTGCCATCAGTGACTCATGTTTGAGTACTACCTTTCTAGACATTGAATGTGTCAGTTGCGTTGCTGTATATTCAGGGTCAGAAAGCACTTACATTTGATCAAAAATATCTTCATTTGTGTTCTAAAGATGAATAGAGGTCTTGCGAGGTTGGAACAAGGTTTCTGTGTTTGTTTTAAGTTATTTTATTATGTGGTTGTTGCCACTTTGAAAGTCAACGTTTTTATTTTTGAAACAAAAATACATATTTAAGATTTGTTTTCTGTTCTGCTCACCAAGTCTGCATTCATTTGCTTCGAAGTACAGCAAAAACGATAAAATTTTGAAATATTTGTACTATTTAAAATATCTGTTTTCTATCTAAATATATTTTAAAATGTTATTTATTGCTGTGATCAAAGCTAAAATTTCAGCATCATTACTCCAGTCTTTAGAGTCACATGATTCTTTAGAAATCATTCTAATATGCTGATTTGCTGTTCAAGAAACATTTTTTATTGTTATCCATATTTAAAAGAGTTGAGTACATTTTTTCAGGATTCTTTGATTAATAGAAAGATCCAAAGATCAGCATTTATCTGAAATAAAACGCTTTTTTAACATCATACACTATACTATTCAAAAGCCTGGAGTTAGTATAATTTTTTTGGGGGGAAGGAAATTATGGAAATTTATTTAGCAAGGATGCTTTAAACTGACCAAAAGTGATGATAAAGACATTTATAATGTTTAAACAGATTTATATTTCAAATAAATGCTGATCTTTTGAACTTTCTATTCATTAAAGAAACCTGAAAACAATTCTACTCAGCCGTTTTCAACAATAGGATAGTAAATGTTTTTGAGCAGCAAATCAGAATATTAGAATGATTTTTGAAGGATCATGTGACTGGAGTAACGATGCTTAAAATTCAGCTTTGAAATGACAGGAATAATTTACAATTTCAAATATATTCAAATAAAAAACAGTTATATTAAATAGTAAAAATACTTCAAAATTGTACTATTTTTGCTGTACTTTGGATCAAATAAAAGCAGGCGTTGTGAGCAGAACAGACTTATTCAAAAAAACATTAAAAATCTTACTGTTCAAAAACTTTTGATTGGTAGAGCATATAAACAAACAATAAAATTATATGAGAATATGCTTGTGGGATATATAAATAATTATTTTTATATTCTGGCAGCTTTGACTGGGTGGATCCTGAGCCAAAGAAGTACTGTAATAAATCACGACAGGTAAAGTAGTTTTTAAAAGCTCTTGTAACCCAGTTTCTTGTACCCCTCACTAAAATGTGTTTTAATGCCAAACTTTGTGTTGCCATGAAGAGATAATTACAGCTAAGAAACAGGGAGTAATAATTCATTAAACCTCCACTAATGGCAAAACGCTAAATTATTAAAAGACTAGTGACTATACACACATCTTGGGAATAAATCAGCGGACTGAGATTTCAACGGCCTATGGACTTATAAAAACACGAAGTGCACACGATCAAACTGATGCAACTTGGTTAAATATTCATACTATTTAATGAAGCTTAAAAGCTGCAGCGGACTGTGTAAAGCATAAAAAATCTTTACTACGTAACTGGCGAGAGTGCATCACTTAAGAAAATATATTAAATAACTATTTTAAAGGAGAAAACATTCTAGTTTGGAGATTTTTTTTATGTTTTAGGAAGAGTTTTTTTATGCTCACCAACCCTGCATTTATTTAAGCAAAAAGTAATATTGTGAAATATCAAGTGATATCAAAAATAAAAATTATACTTATACCCCTCTTTGGATCTTTCTATTCATCAAAGAATCATGAAAAACATGCTTTAAATAAAACTGCTTTAAATATTGATAATAATAATAGTTTCTTGAACAGCAAATCAGCATATTAGAATGATTTATAAAGGATCATGTGACACTGAAGACTGGAGTAATGATGCTAAAAAATGTAGCTTTGATCACAGGAATAAATTACATTTTAAAACAAATTCAAATAGAAAGCAGTTATTTTAAATAGTACAAATATTTCACAATGTTACTGCCTTTGCTGTATTCTGGATCAAATAAATGCAGGCTTGGTGAGCATAAGAGAAAAAAAAATCTTACTGTTCAAAAACTTTTGACTGGTAGTGTAAAAATATACAAATATTTGTAACTTATGCACACACGCAGTACAAAGAAACCACAAATGCACTTATTTAAATGATTAAACCACAAAATATGATTAATATTTTGTTAGATGGAGTTCAGGGAGTGCAGGAATGTGTGTGGGTATGTTTGGTCAAACCCTAGCTTACTTATAGACGTCATGTCTGATATTTAGCACTCAAAGCCTGTCATGTCTGCATACATGATCTCTTCATCCACCTCAAACGGGCACTAATTGCCAGCGACTAATCACATCACTGTCCTATTATGCCTAGTTCTGCATCATCCCTCTCATCTGCAAAATTACCCAGGATAATTAGAGTAAATTATTAACGAGCTAGTTGTATAGTCGACTATGCTATTTGGTGACCTCAGACACTTAAAGTCTGACCATTAGACATTCTACATCTAATGGTTTGAGTAAATAAATGCATCCAATAAATCTACGGCACGTCGCTTTTTTACTAAACTCCTAGGTGGATCATTGAGGACTTTAAATGTGCTTCATTAGCGATTGAAAGTTTGCAAAGTAGTTTCTCTAAAGATGGGTTTTTAAAGTAGCTTGAACATTAAAAACCATCTATTTGGGAACAGTGGAATTAGCACCAGTCCTCAGCAGGCAATAAATGTTCACACTTTTTTATAGACAAAAGGTGTCACATGACTGTGTATGTGTCTAACCTGTTCAGGGCCCATGTTGGTCATGCCGCCTCCAGGTCCAGAGTTCATAGAGGTCATGCTCATCTGGTTGCCCATTTGGCCCATGTTGCTTGAGTTAGTGGCCATGGATACGTTGAGGTTCATGCCGTTACCATTGTACATGTTGTTACTGGCCTGCTGGCCGAACTGAGGTGGCGACTGCTGAGTGAACATACTGTGGAGAGAAGCAGATAAATGTATCAGACCCTTTAGGTGGTAAAAATATTTCACTAACTTTCAATCAACTTAACTCACACTGCTGAATAAAAGTACTATTTTCTTAAAACAATAACGTAAAAAAAAAAAAAAAAAAACGTACTGACCCCAAACTTTTGAACGACAGTGTATATATACAGTGGAGAACAAATTTATAGAATAACTTATAATTTCCTCAATTTCAAGGTCACTGCTTAGTCTTATTTGAAGTTATCCTAACATGAGTGGAAGGCAGCAGAGGCACACTGCGCATGTGTCGAACTCTGCAATCCGTGCTCATCCGCAGAATGAAAATGCTTTAAAAGCTGTGTGGACACAATTGTGTGTGAGATGCATCCGGACGTGACACGTGACGTGTACCTGGGCCTTAATTCATTTAAGTCTTCCAAAAAAGCAGGTCGTCCTACTAAGACAAATGCATGAGAAGACAGGATAATGCAGAGACTCTCAATGGTGAATCGGTTCAACACTGCAGCTGGAATTGCCCGCCAGTTTAGTTGGAGTTTGTCGAGATGAAGGCCAAAGGGATGACACTTTCAGCCATTGCAAGATAAGTTTGTCATTCCAAATCTGTGATTCCTCAAATATTTCAGGTTTAGAATGACACTAATTCATTCAAGTCCCCCAAAAAGGCTGGTCGTCCATGTAAGACAAATGCACAAAGAGACAGGATTAGGCCAAAGTATACTTCGGCTGTCCGTGGGTGCGTACCGTCCACTTTGCGTAATTTTCGTCATCAGGAGGGCTCGCGGACAATCAAGCACCCCGTCCGCGTCCAATTTTTTGAGACCGCCTGGACGTTGCACATACAACAGCGCATGTGCAAGAAAAAGAGTCCAAACAATTGCACTGCGCATGTGTCGAACTCTGCAGTCCGTGCTCATCCGTGGACGAGTATGCTTTGAAAGCTGTGCGGACACGACTGCGTGTGAGACGCATCCAGACGCAAAACGTGACGTGTATAAGGGCCTTAATTCATTTAAGTCCCCCAAATAGGCAGGTCGTCCAACTAAGACAAATGTATGAGAAGACAGAATGATGCAGAGACTCTCAATAGGAAGTCAGTTCAACACTGCAGCTGGAATTGCTTGTCAATTCAGTTGGAGGTTGTCGAGATGAAGGCCAAAGGGATGACACTTCCAGCCACTGTAAGAGAATTTTGTCATTCCAAAATCTGTGATTTCTTAAATATTGCAGGGTTACGATGACACTAATTCACTCAAGTTCCATAAAAAGGTTGGTGGTCCACATAAGACAAACGCACGAGAAGACAGGATAATGCAGAGACTCTCAATGGTGAATCGGTTCAACACTGCAGCTGGAATTGCTTGCCAGTTCAGTTGTAGGTTGTTGAGATGAAGGCCAAAGGGATGACACTTTCAGCCACTGCAAGAGAAGTTTGTCGTTCCAAATCTGTGATTTCTCGTTTATTGCAGTTTCACAATGACACTAATTCATTCAAGTACCCCAAAAAGGCTGGTCATGCACGTTACACAAATGCACGAGAAGACAGTATAATGCAGAGACTCTCAATGGTGAATCGGTCCAACACCACAGCTGGAATTGCTTGCTAGTTCAGCGCTGAACAGGGTACGGATCTGTCTTGGCATGGTTAAGAGAAGTTGGACTAAAAGTGCACTGCAGTGACCAAACCTCTCATCATCAGAAAGAATCAAAAGGCAAAGCTCACCTTTGCTGAGGAGCATGTTGTGTGGAGAGAGGAGAACTGGTCATGTTAGCGATGAGAGCAAGTTTAATTTGTTTTGGTCTGATGAGAAATATTTTGTTTGGTGTCAAACTGAAGAAAGACTGAATCCCGAGTACATAAAGAAGTGTTTTCTGCAGCAGGAGTTGGACCATGTATACAGCTACATGGCAGGTGAATGCAAATGTTTATCAGAACCTCCTTCAGCAACATGCAGTTCCTTCCCTGCAAGCATCTCCCAATCAGCCTGCAATTTTTTATGCAAGACAATGCCCCTGTAGTGCAAAAGAAGTAAAGCAGTTCCTTGAAGCTAAAAACATTAAAAAAATGAAATGGCCAGACCAGAGACCTGATCTAAACTGACTGATCCTTGGCGACAAAATTATGGCTAAGAAACCCACTATAGTTACCAAACCGTGGAAGAGAGGGGAAGAAGAGTGGACCAAGATCACACCAGTGCAGTGAGAAACTAGTGATATCCTGCGGCCGCAGATGTGCTGAAGTCATTTAAAGCAAGGTCCTTTACACTTTCTTAGAATTTCTGACAGCTGTAGCCCTCAAAAATGAGTTGTAATCTTCTTTCGTGTTACAGTGGTTACTGTTCTCTAATTTTGATCACTGTGTTTTCCACAAAATAAAGGTTTTGAGTGATTGTTATGATAGATGTAAAGCTGCACCTGTTGGCGTTCATGCTGCCCTGTGTCCAGCCGTTCATGTCAGGGGAGGACTGGAAAGAGGTGCTGCCCTGCGCCTGTTGCATCATGGGACTCTGGGCGTGGCCCATCCTGGGAGACATGAGGGGGCTCTGAGGGGTGGCGGCACCACCGAACCCGCCGTCCGACTGCTGACTCATACCTGACACACATACACACAGAGGTGAGGAGACAAAATTTTGTTTCTAAATAAACATACATTATAGAAATGAGTTAATTATTTCTGTTCAGCACTTTTCACTTCATATTCACTCTCACGTTGTCAGACAACATCCACATTTAGCATCTAGAAATCAATTGTAATTGCAACTAGGACAAGAACAATGATTAAAAACTACCAAATCAAAATCTAAACACATTTGTTGTTTAGAGTAGCTGATCATCATTTGTAGAAATGTCAAAGCAGAAATCATGTTTCAGAATATTTCAGCCCATCTCCATAATCAAAAGTGAGGAATCAAGAGTGAATCGAGAGAGGTTTAGAGGTGTTATAAGCAGGCAGTAAGGCAGAGTTACACATGCAGGTTAGTGTTAGTGGCTGAGACAGCCAGAGAAAAGACGGGTGGGTAAAGGCCAGGATTTGGGGGTGGGGTCTGGGTCACCGCTTAATTGGTTTAAAAATCAACTGCTCCGCCTCCACTGATCACCATCAGCCAATTAGTCTAGGCAGGACAGACACTGACACATATGACACAGCACAGGCATAGACACAGGCACAATTGTCAACAGTTTAGCACAACATAAGCTTGGCTTAAATGATATATACTGACTCTAATTGCATCAGTAGCTCATGTGTTACATATAGATTATGATTATGATTATGAAAATTCAATCTTAAAGCCTCTATCTGTTGAATTTTGCTGATTACCACAGAGTCACTTCAACTTGCAAAACACAATTGGTATATAATTTCAATGGAACCCTAACAGGGTCATTGAGTGGGTGGCAAAGTTTAAAATATGCAAATTATCACACTATTTGTTTTTACAAGCTGAGTTGTGACTCATAATTTTCTGTGCTAATAGATAGCAAACCGTTTATAGACATTAAGTTGGAAATAACCTGAAATATTGATGTAATACATTCTGATTACATGTGGGAAAACATTAAAGTGACTCTTCTGCCCTCTAGTGCCACATTCTACCATAACAATTGTGATCTTTCAAGGGCACTACATAAAATTATTTAATACTACTTAACTAGCATGCTAAATAACCTATTAAATAAAGTGCTAAATAACTTATTATCTCATAGTAATTGAATAAACAACTACAAACAGATACTAAAAAGCCCAGACTCACTGAAACAGTTTTAAAGTTTTTGAATATGAAACATTTTTAGATACTAATGAAGTTTGGTCTTTAGTTTTATAACAGCATACAATCTCATAATACAATACATGACAATATAATCCAGAGAAAATAAATCTCATTAATTTAGATATTTACAAAAGATCTAAACACACATTATTTACTCAACCTTATGTCATTCCAAAAACAAATCTTTTTAATGTGTTATTTTAGTATTATTTGTATACTTCTACATTTTAAATTAGTTTTTATTTTAATTTTAAGTTTTAGTAATTTTGTTACATTTTTACTAGTTATATATATATAAAAAATTTATATAAAATGTTTATTTTTTTATTATTTTTTTTTAAATAAAACAATTTTTTTTATTTTTATTTTTATAATATATTTTCTTGTGTTATTTTAGTATTATTTATAATACTATTTTATATTTTCTCATGTGTTATTTTAGCATTATTTATAATATTTCATACAAATTTTAGTTAGATTTTATTTTTATATTTTAGTTTTTATTTTAATTTAAGTTTTAGTAATTTTGATACATGCTTTTATATTTATTAGTTTTTTTATTTTCTATATAACCTTATTTTATATCAGTTTTAGTCATTTTAGGACTTATTTCAGTTATTTTTCAAGGCAATATTTCTAAATTTCATTTAAGTTTCATTTAAGCAATTTTATTTCAGCTTTATTTCAATTCCCGAAATTTGTAATAGTTTTAGTTAATAACAACAAAACATCTTTCCTCCTTCCATGGACCACAAAAGGTAAATTTTTAAGAATATCCTAGCTATTTTTATTTTTATAACTCATTTATGGTGCTTTTTTGTGGTTTTTGAGTCCAGTCTTCATATACTTTAAATATACTTTACAAAAATCTGGCTGGAAAACTAAAAAATTCACCTTTTGTGTTCCACAAAAGAAAACAAGTGGAGTTAGCAAATGATGCCAATCATTTTTGCATAAACATAATCATTTAATTCTTTTAGAATATAAGACTATAGTTGCCAGATTAGCATTTTTTACACAGCTGACCTTTATCTGGACTATTGCATTTCTAATTAAACCCTGTTGATTAGCCCTGGACGTCTTTGATTTTCCACCGCACAAGTTCAGCCTGTAGTGTTGCTGGTCGCAGGTGTTTTGTGCATGTGTGTAGAAGCGCATGACACACAGACAGAGAGAAAGGGCAGGCAGTACCTGAGCTGGGGAACTGAAAGGCACTGTGCTGCATTTGAGGGCTCATAACAGCCCCAAACTGTCCGCTCAGACTGCCCAGCATCCCCTGGTTAGCTAGACTCATCTGAGAGCCATGCATGGCGCTGTGGGAGAGGAGCTGGGGGGCGGGGAGGTTGGGAGAACCGGGGGAGAAAGGGCTGCTGGAGGGGGGCGGCGAGGCCAGTCCTGTACCGTAGTTGGGCGGATAGGGGAACTGCTGGGGGTTGGCCTGGGGGATCCGCGGGTTGCTCATGGCTCCGGGCATGCCTGCTGCGGCCGCCGCCGCCGCCATGTTAGGCGGCAGGTTGAGGCCCTGGGCTCGCATGACCATGCTGCGCTGCTGCTGCTGCTGTTGTTGTTGCTGCTGCTGCCGCTGTTGGTCCAGCTGACGCTGGCGTAAGTGATTACTCAGCATCTCTCTCTGCCGCTGGGCCAGCATCTGAGCGTTGATTGTCCCCTGGGGAAACAGAGAGTTAGGCATGCTATTTCAGCAAGCTCGGCATCAGGAGAATGCAGAAAGTGATTCGGCGTACCTGATTCGGAACGTTGGGTCTTAGAGGTAGGTTCATATTTGACACTCCAGTCATCTGATTCATCATAGGCTGACGATTCTGGAAAAGAAACAAACAGAAGCGGCAAACTGTAGAATTATTTCCAAATAAGAATCACTCATTCGCATTTTCAATGCTTAAACACTCCACTTTTTTTGAAAACAGGCTCATTTTCCAACTCCCCTAGAGTTAAACAGTTGAGTTTTACCGGTTTCGAATCCATTCAGCCGATCTCCGGGTCTGGCGGTAGCACTTTTAGCATATATTAGCATAGATTATTGAATCCGATTAGACTGTTAGCATCTAAAGAGTGACCAAAGAGTTTCGATATTTTTCCTATTTAAAACTTGACTCTTCTATAGTTATATCGTATACAAAGACGGACGAAAAATAAAAAGATGCGATTTTCTAGGTCGATATGGCTAGGAACTATACTCTCATTTCGGCGTAATAATCAAGGAACTTTGCTGCCGTGCCATGGGTGCAGCAGGCGCAATGATATTATGCAGTCGTCAACTCTGCCGGCTACAACTCTGCATCTACACAAACTTAGTGCCGGTCACTTTCAGGCGCTGTGTAATATCATTGCACCTGCTGCACCCATGGTACGGCAGCAAAGTTTCTTGGTTATTACACCGGAATGAAAGTACAGTTCCTAGCCATATCAGCCTAGAAAATCGCAACTTTTCATTTCCCGTCAGTCTTAGTACACAATGTAACTACAGAAGAGTCAACATTTAAATAGGAAAAATATTGTCATTATATATGGCCATTTTTGAGCGAGATGCTATCGGTCTAATCAGATTCAATGATCTACGCTAAGCAATGCTAAAAGTGCTACCGCCAGACCCGGAGATTGGCTGAATGGATTCAAAAATGGTAACTAACCTATTTAACTCTAGGGGAGTTGGACAATGAGCCTATTTTCAAAAAATTGGAGCGTTCCTTTGAAGAAATAGTTTACCTAAAAATGAAAATTCTGTCATTAATTACTCTCATAAGAGCTTTGTTCATCTTCAGAACACAAATTAAGATATTTTTGATCTTGTAGATTCATAACATTACAGTTGAACCACTGTTGTCACATGGACTATTTTATCTTTCTGGGCCTTGAACGTGTCAGTTGCGTTGTTGTCTATGCAGGGTCAGAAAGCTCTTGGACTTCATCAAAAATACTTAATTTGTGTCTTACAGGTTTGAAATGGCATGACAGAATTTTCATTTTTGGGTGAACTATCTCTTTAAGAAATCCATTTAAACAACTGAACTGTTCAATATAAAGGCACTCTTGTTTGTAAGATGCTGACTTTACACAAGAGAGTGATAAACAAGTTGTTAATATCAATTAAAACTGAAAACTGAAATTTTATCTAGCAAAGCACAAGTGAAGTGATACAAACAGCAAAATGCTCTAGTGCTGTAATATAAAACATCATCAGTCTTTGAATGGCACTGAAACTAGACATTGTGTAATATAGTTTATTACACATACTCAATGAATATATAATAAAAAACTATAAATATATAAAATATAGTATAGTATAAAATAAAAGTATTTAAAATGACTGTACACTACCAGTCAGAAGTTTTTGGATAGTAAGATTTTAATGTTTTTTAAAGAAGTCTCTTATGCTCAACAAGCCTGCATTTATTTAATACAAAATACAGCAAAAACAGTAATATTGTGAAATATTTTTACTATTTAAAATAACTGCTATTTTATTATATATTTTAAAATGTAATTTATTTCTGTGATCGAAGCTACATTTACAGCATCATTACTCCAGTGTTCAGTGTCAAAATTGATTAAAAGTGAACATAAAGACATTTATAATGTTACAAAAGATTTCTATTTCAGATAAATGCTGCTCTTCTCAACTTCTATTCATCAAATAAACCTTTTTTT
>JAHKKF010530494.1:0-43989 GCA_019740295.1 Labeo calbasu
TGTCCGTCATGAACTCACTTGCTTAACTAGCCACACCAAAGCATACAGAAGGAGAGCATAAAGAGACAGGTCAACTAGAATAAGTTCAAAATTACAATGTATCGTTTATAGTTTATTTATATAAAAGGTATATTTGTGTATAAAGTTGGGTTTCATAGCGTTACGATTCCCGATCCCGCCCACTCCCGCTGACATTTTTTCCTATCCCGTCCCAATCCCGTGATTATTAATGATTTTGTTTCCCATCCCGCGGGATTCCCGAAAAAATGTCAGCCTCTATTTTGAACATTATATGTATAATGTAAAATTTAACATATACACATTTTAATAATAAAACGATTGTTAACAAATACATATTAATATGTCATTATTTATATTTAAAACGATATTATTATTAATATTTCATTCTAGGCTATATCAGCTAAACAGCTTATATCAAATATAAAAATGAACAATGATTAATAAATATTAAATTAATTACACTATGCAGTAACCTAAAACTGTGTCGGAGGCTTTGCTTAATTATAGTTTGAGGTGGTTTTTCCACGTTTTTAACCAGCAAAATTAGTCTGAAACTGTAAAGGAAATACCAGCAGCTCACGGCTGACCTGCTAATGGTACTGTCAGTTAAAGACAGATGTCATCTGAGCAGAAAACCCACCTCAATTTCAAAAAGCTGTCCACGTAGGAAGCTTATTAGGTTCTAATAGTTTCACAGTTGAAAACAAGACAAGATTTTATTACACGTGTTTTCTAATGTTGTGTCGCCAACTAGCGGAATTTGTACGAGGATATTCCTGACTGATGACTAGACTAATACATACAAGTACTATTAACAACATAGTAGTTATGGACTACATCCATAATTGTTTTTATTACATGACATATGAAAGTACAGGAGACAGGAAAACAAACAGAGATCGTGTGGTTACATTCATCCGTGGCAGATTCTGATACGGTGTTTTCAGAACATCCACAGTGTAACAAAAAAGATTGCTCTGATCAGTTATCGAACTTTCAGTTCAACGTTAGAATAAGCAAAAATGCATTTTTCCAACTTACAGTTCGTGCTTCACTTAAAAGTTATAAATTGAAGTGTTTAAATATCTAACTAATTTTAAGTTGTTATAACCAGTTGCAGCATCATTTTTACAATCAGTTCACATTTATGTGGTCTGTGGTTACATTTTAGAAAAACGTTGTGGAATGTTATGAAATTGTTACTTGAACAATAATTGCTGCAGCAGAAAAATACACAAAGAAATAAACATTAAAAAAGCACATTCCATGCCACACAGAACAGATCAGAACAAGAAATGTGCAAACGCAGAAACTGTCTGAATTGTTAAAGGTACACTAATTTACCCTTTTAGCCATTAGAGATTCCAATTATCAAATGGTGATTGCCATGAGGTACCTTGTTGTACATCCAGTGGTCAGTATGAGAGAATTGTACTCAAAGCACCAAATTTTAACTGCTCTAATACAAGATACACAACTTTGCATGGTCCTGTCAAGCAGACAAAAACATGAACATGATGAACAGGACATGTGGCTTTGCATGGTTAAATGACATAGTGCTGTTATCACTTAGGGTGTACTCACTTTTGTTGGGGAGCGTCTGTGCGTTAAAAGTTTTATGTGCTGGAATAAATTCATAAACATAACAAAGCCCCAGAGAGCAATTGAGGAATATTTATCAACATAAAGACCAAATGGGAATGACAGTCGGAGCAAGAGAGGGAGTCTTATCTTATAATTGCTTATCCCTCTAAAAAGAAAACTGTTACTGTGTCATAAAAGTCACGACAGAATAATGTTAATAATATTTGTCTTTACAAATATCATGCCATTATGCTCTAGGCTATCATATGTGTCATATGAATCACCCAAATAGAAATATGATTTTAGCAAACATGATTGTTGTACCACAACATTTGGCCTTAACTTAAGGCCTTAAAGGCCTTAAAGAGGACTGAAAAGGTAGCAAGTGTTTTCTTTTTTCTTTTACATATCACTCATTTAAAATAATTTTCTGCTGGTGTGAGCATCTGTCATCCCTTTTAAAGCTTTACAAAAAAAGAAAGAAAGAAAGAAAAAAATGATAGAAAAAATATTTATTTATTTATTATATTTAAGACATTCATATGATAGATTACGACATTTTTAAAAGACAATGGAATTAAAAGGAACATAAAGAACACACATCAAGAAATTAGATTATAAAATAATAAATCTTAAATCCTATTTTGATATATTCATAGATTTCAACAGGATTTCAGTTACATAACCGGATAGCAGGCGTATGAGGCGATGCCACACATATTGTTCTGGTTTCTGGCCATGCGGATGTAGCCACCATCTCCAAAATGGATACCCCAACTGGTAAAGTAAAAGAAAACAATCAGCATTTGTATTTTTTCATCCCAGTGTTTTTAGACAGATGGTCTGACTTTACAAACCTTTAAGTAGGTATATTTCCTAAAATAATATCAGACTCATTTCATGATCACAAAATATCACAAACAGTCAGCCTGTACCTGTTTTTAACCAGCCAAAAGTCTTGTCCACCAATCGCACCATATCCCACAACCAGCACTGCATGGTTTATGTTTTTGGTGCAGGATGGATCATTGTAAACCCCTGTGGGGAGAAAATGTTATATGAGTTGTCGATGAAAAATAAATCATTTCAACCCTAAGTTTGTAACCTGAATACCTTGATCTGTAATCAGTTTGACTGAAATGTGTTTAAGAAGAAATGCTCACCACTGCGATACAGGATAAACTGTGGGCGGGTGGCATCAATGCCCACTGAAATGGGCCCGATGTTAGCAACAGCCTGCTTCAGGGCCTCTTCATCGTCCTGACGGACGAAATAGTAGTTGGTGCAGTTTGCTGCACGATGGGATGGATTGTATCTGCACTGCCCTTGCTGTAGGACACATTTCTTTATTAGATTACACTCATAATGATAATGTATTGCATTTTTTAAATGTGCCAGACACCGACAAATACAGCAGTGTAGAGACCAGACTGTGTATGCATCACTCAAATCTCACAGCGACAGGCGCTATCACTTATAGTATGAAATGTATTCCTGTAACGATCAATTTTTTTTCGACACATGGACCCTCACAAACAACTTACCACTCCTTCATAAGGGTAAGATGACTCTGAGTCTATTCCACCATTGTCAATAACATACTGGAAGGCAGAACTCATCAAACCACCATTGCAGCCCTTGTTGCCATATTTGGAGGAGCAGTCCACCAGATTCTGAGGACTGAGTTCAACCAGCTTTCCTGTGGTCTTCATCAGCTGGCTTTCAAGTGCCCCAACAGAGCTGAACGCCCAGCAAGAGCCACATGCACCCTGACAGCAAAGAGGAAAGCATGATTAAACTTACTAAAATAAGAAAGTTTTTGCCTGCTACATATAATAGAAACTAGAACAGGTCTATGGAAATACTAATAATGTGAACTGCTTAAAATTTTGGTCTCTGGTCTATTGAAAGAAACAGAAACAAGCTATCCTGTCAAAAAAAAAAGCTAAACAGACAAATATAAATGAACAAATATCAGAGTGTATTCTCTCAAAATATACAGTATAATCATGCCTGGTTCTTCACACTGGAGACATATCCCTTCTCTCTCCAGTCCAAAGAATCTGGGATTACAGCTCCAGAAGAGACCACAAATTCTGGTGCTTGCCTTTTGAAGCCAGGAGGGACACGAGTCATGGCCAGTGACTGCAGAATCTCCTCTGTTGTCTGTGAATCAACATCACACAAATAAGAAAATTTGAGCTACAGGTGATGAAATTGTCACTTGCTTCACAGGGTTGCTTAATTTCTAGGTGCTAGTGCAAAGTAAGATTGAAGACTTTTAAGAAAGTATTCTAAGAAAGCATGCAAAATGAAAAAAATAAATAAATTCCAAAAATAAAATTATCTTTCTCATATAGTAAAATCATCATATTGTCATAGAGTAAACAATGGTTTTTGTTGTTGTTGTTGTTGTTTTTGGAAAGTGGATGCATGTGTGAATCACAGACAAGGAAATGCAATGGAAAAAGAAAAAAAGAGACACTGGACTGATGTTCTAACCATGTCACCCATGTGGTTCATGGCCAGGTCATATGAATGCAGGCCCATCGAGGCCTCCAGATTGTGAAGAGTGACAAGTTGAAGGTTTCTCTCCCATAACTCCCTCCTGCTTAGTTCCTCACCCTGCCAACATAAACAACAGAAAATTCTACGGTTTAATAAAGCAATATATAAAAGTATTGACAACACTGTTTAAAAATCTCACAATCCATATACTGTTTTGTTAGGACTTTATAGTCTCAGCCTCAGGCGTTTAGGGACTTCTGCCGTCAGTCTGAAGGTTCGGCAATGCGAGACTAGGACTTATGTTACTTCTTGTCTTTAGTGCCATGTTGTAGCCAATGTGCTAGTCCTATTATTTCATAGGTCCCTCTAAATGCATTCGTAGGTGTGTCTGGTTTCCTTGTTATCATCTGTGTATTTATACCCCTGTGATTCCTTAGTTCAGTGGTTCTCAATTCCAGTCCTAGGGTACCACTGCTCTGAACATTTTGTATGTCTTCCTTATTTAATGCACCTGATTTAGAAATTCAGATCATCAGCTCGTTAGGAGGAAGATCCATAAACTCAACCGAGGGTGTCAGGTAAGAGACACAAAATGTGCAGAGCATTGGTACCCTAGGACTGGAATTGAGAACCACTGCCTTAGTTCATTTGTCGGTCATGTAGATACCTGTGTTTCACATTTCCTGATCTGCTAGAATAGATTCTAGATATGTGTAAAAGACCAGGTTTGGGATCATCTGACAGATGCTTGTGAAATTCATATTCTCACCTTACTGGAATAAAACTTGTTATGCGTCTTCTTCCACAACTCCCAGTGCTGGTCTAGATTTGTGTTGAAATGGGCCAGTGCTGCGCTACAACACACGGTAAACAGCAAGATCCCGAGCATCATGGCCTGACAAGAATAAAACGGCTAATGCTAGTTACTAACATGCATTTAAACAATATTTATAATATTTTAACATGACCAATCTGAGTTTTTAGCAAGTAATCAGCTTGGTGAAATCTAAAGTAAATCTCCATGCCTGTGACCAGTATTTACAGAGCTTTGATGACTGATGACCAAAAAAGTTCACAAATAAAATATATTGTTTAAATTGTCACTGCCTTGAGTTATTATTTTGGAATAAATGTAAAATGCTTAAAAACACTAATGTTGTGTTCTTGTATTATTGATTCACCTGAAGAGGGCGCTGTATGTCACTATGTTGGTACCTTGATGATATTCATATGGTTTTAATAAATAGAATATTGATGATATTGTGTGTGTGTGTGTGTGTGTGTGTGTGTGTGTGTGTGTGTGTGTGTGTGTGTGTGTGTGTGTGTTAGAAGAGAGAATTTGTTATCTGCTTTGAATCAATAACAATTTCTGAAACAACTCACAGTCCAATCTCCCGCCTACTGGCCAGAAAAGATACTATTCAATGAGGACTTCGAAACTGCAGTGAGCTGAACGAACTAGCGGTTCACACAGAACGCATTTGTGCTTTAAAAAACAAACAAATCAGAAAAGAGCACAGACTGTCGATACACATTTTTAAACTGGACAACATTTTAAAAATGTGAGGCGTGAGAAGCTAAAAAACGGAAAGACGAGGCTCATAGAAAAGCAACATTTTCTCCTTTTTTCACCACTATTACGGCGAAGAAAGTACAATTATCTATAGTAAAATCTACATTAGGCTGAATGAATATTAGGCAATATTAATTTACGTCTGACATTGAAAACATTATAAATCTCTTTGAGAAAAGTTCTCATAAAGCAGTAACTGCCTATATTAAAACCGAAAGATAAACTTATTGAGAGAACCCCCATACAAAGGAAACTTTCATTAAAAAGATTGAACACATAAAAGTGAAGAAGAAAAAAATATGTCCCTTCTTACCTGTGCACTTTTGGCACTTCTGGTCGTCTGTAGAGGAGGTGATGATGATTGCCTGTGAGTTCCTCTTTGTTTTTTATTTTGCTCCATCACGTGCAAATCTCTGCCTATTGTCACATGACATAACTGTCTTTTTACTTTTCCCTGTCACACAATAAATAAATACATACATACATACATACATACATACATGAATGAAAATTAACCAATTGTTATTTTGGGATCAAAACAGTCTACAATCAATCACCCATAAAACCATGCACATACATTTTTGGTATCTTGACATGCACTTATTAATAGTTCAGATAAGCAGACTGAAAAGGTAACAAGTGTTTTTTTTTTGTTTGTTTGTTTGTTTGTTTTTGTTTCTAAAATCTCTCTCTGCTGTAGTGAACATCTGAAATATTTTTTGCCATTTTCCCTTTTCAGATGTGATAATGATAGTATGTGGATCAGAAAAATACATACAGTGTCTAGATCGACTGTCTTTAGTAAAATCAATATTTTGGGCATAGCCAAGTCTGCATCACAGCCTCCCTTTTTTTTAAACATTTTGTCTATTAAGCTTTCTTTTCTTTTAAACAACAAACTTGAAACTCATCAAAACCACATATAGAACACATTTACATCAAAGATGTTAGACTATAAAACAGTAAATGTAAACTTATTTTGAAATGTTACAATTCAATACAATACAATTACAATACAATTCAACAGCATTCCAGTCACATAACTGGATAGCAGGCATATGAGGCGATGCCACATGTTGTTCTGGTTTCTGGCTATACGGATATAGCCACCATCTCCAAAATGGGTACCCCAACTGTTAAAGCAAAAGAAAACAATCAGCATTTGTATTTTGCCCTCTCAATATTTTGTCACAGATGATCTGCTTTTACAAGCTTTTGAGTGGGAACATTTCAAAAAATAAAATCAGACCAAGTCAGTTCATAATCACAAAACTTCACAATCTTTGTTCTTGACCAGCCAAAAGTCCTGTCCACCAGTAGCACCGTATCCCACAGCCAGCACGGCATGGTTTACTCTTTTTGTGCAGGTTGGGTCATTGTAAACTCCTGTGGTGGACAGATGTGAGTTAATGATATAAAACAGCACTAATAAACCCCAATAAATATTTTATATGGTAATCAGTCTAACTGAAATGCAACAAAAAAGAAACGCTCACCACTGCGGTACAAGATAAACTGAGGGCGGGTGGCATCAGTGGCCACTGAAATGGGCCCGACGTAGGCCAAAGCCTACTACAGGGCCTCTTCATCTCCCTGACGAACAAAATAGTACTTGGTGCAGTTTGCAGTGTGCTGGGATGGACTGTATCTGCACTGCCCTTGCTGTAAGACATATTTAAATATTATATTACACATTAGACCCATAAAGATAATGGGTCATTGTGGAAAAAAAAATCCAAATAATCTTTCCCTTGTAATTACTTGGTATGCAAGTTTTGTTTTGTTTTGTTTTTTTCTTCCCACACAGACCCTCACACACAACTTATCACTTCTTCATAAGGGTAACATGACTGAGTCTATTCCACCATTATCAATAACATACTGGAAGGCAAAACTCATAAAACCGCCATTGCAGCCCTTGTTGCCGTAACCGGAGGAACAGTCCACCAGATTCTGAGAACTGAGGTTGACCAGCTTTCCTGTGGTCCTCATCAGCTGACCTTCAAGAGCCCCAACAGAGCTGAACGCCCAACACAAACCACATGCACCCTAACAGCAGAGAGAAACATGATAAAACTGCTAAAACAGGAAACAAGTAGTTAATGGCTTGTGATGCTGCAGAAACAGCATTCTGACCAATCAATTTTTAGTTGCTGGTTTGTGAATTTCCAGCTCATCATAGAGGAAGTTACAGGAAAGGGGAAATGAACTCCCTTAAACACAGACTGGACAAACAAAATGAAGGAAGTGAAATAAAAAAAAAAATTAAAAAAGAATGTGACGCCAAGTTCTCTGACAGAGAATGAGGTCAAGTCACCTGACATCACTAAAGCAACATCTAAACCACAATCAAGCCATCTTCCTTCAGAGAACTTAAAATATAGTCAGTTCACATGCTATAACCATTGGTCTTCATGCTAGATCAGGGTTGTCCAAACTCGGTCCTGGAGGGTTGGTGTCCTGCAGAGTTTAGCTCCAACTTGCCTCATCACCTCCTGGGAAGTTTCCAGCAAAGGTTGTCTTACTATTGGCAGATGAGAGGGTCTGTATTACTTACTATTGGAAAAAGAGTTATGGTCAACTTGGATCACGTTACAGCCCTGATGACAGCCTTGACATTCAATTGCCATTTTTGGATACCATAGGAATGAACGAGAAGCGCATAAGCTAAACCCCACCTGTCGCAAAACCTGACGTTTTTTTTTTTTTGGTCTCTAAAAATGGTTAAATCCAAAAGTACTGTTTAGCATAAAACATTGCAAATGATTGCAAGATCTCCTCTGTCGTCTGTAAATCAGCATGGCATATAAGAAAATAAGAACATGATAAAGTAGGGTGACTACAGTAGTCAACATTTGAAGTGGATCAAAAAAGTTAATCAAAGTTGTCCTAAGACAAGAACGGGTATAGTTATGGTTTTAGGACAGCTTTGATGAATGATTTTGATCCACTTCAAATGTTGACTACTGTATACTGGCAAAGACTTCTAAATTGCCTAAAATGTCTGCATTTTGGCTTTGAGTTTCTATTGATGTCAAGTGTGTTTGACTTGAAGCAGTACTGCAAACACACCTATGCTCTCTACAGTCCTCATACATTTGTATATGTGCATTTGAATTGCTTTGACTGAAAGCCATTGGTTGATTATGTACAATGCCTGCACGACCAGCTACATTACCAGTCAAATGTTTTTTTTTTTAAAGAATTCTCTTCTGCTCACAAAACCTGCATTTATTTGATCCAAAACACAGCAAAAGCAGTAATATTGTGAAATATTTTTACTATTTAAAATAACTGTTTTTTTCTTTGAATATACTTTAAAATCCAATTTATTCCTGTGATCAAAGCTAAATTTTTAGCAGCATTACTTGAGTCTTCAGTGTCACATGATCCTTCAGAAATCATTCTAATATGCCGATTTGCTGTTCAAAAAACTGTTTATTATTATTATTATTATTAACAAATCATCATCAATATTTAAAACAGCTGAGTACTTTTTTTTCAGGATTCTTTGATGAATAGAAAGATCCAGAGATTAGCATTTATCTGAAACAAAAAGCTTTTGTAACATTATACACTATAACAGGGGTGCCCAACCCTGTTCCTGGAGATCGTCCTTCCTGCAGAGTTTAGTTCCAACCCTAATCAAACACACCTGTCTGTAATTATCAAGTGCTCCTTCAGATCCCAGTTAGCTGGTTCAGGGGTGTTTGGTCAGGGCTGGAGCTGAACTCTGCAGGAAAGTCGATCTCCAGGACCAGGGTTGAGCACCCCTGCACTATAACATGCCAAAGCTTGGAGTCAGTATATATTTTTTTTCTATTTCAGATAAAAAAGATATTTAAATATGTCTTAGAAAGATTTTTTTCTAGTTCAGATTCTGAACTTTCTATTCATCAAAGAAACTTGGAAAAAAAAATAAAAAATAAAATCTACTCAGCGGTTTTTAAAATAACAATAACAACAACAATAAATTAATATTAGAATGATTTCTAAAGGATCATGTGACTGGAGTAATGATGCTAAAAATTCAGCTTTTAAATCACAGGAACAAATTACATTTTACAAATATATTCAAATAGTAAACAGTCATTTTAAATAGTAAAAAAAAAAAAAATTTGAAAATATTAGCTTTTGCTCTACTTTGGCTGAAATAAATGCAGGCTTGGTGAGCAAAAGAGACTTCTTTATATTTAAAAAAAAAATGCGCTGATGTTTGGTTCTCTGGATTTTATTTTGATAAAGTACCAACTGCGCTTTCAAGTCAGCAATGCTGGAACTGATATGTTTTGTGTACGATTACTTCAACTGTTTCCTTATACCAGCAAAATCAACTGAAAACAGTGTCATTTACTGTCTTGTTAATAATGCATCACTGTAAAAGGTCTTTTGTAAAATAAAGAAAACAAATAGGATGTCGCTTTCTGCAATTTGAGTTTCCTTGCTATCACAAAATTAACTAAAACTCAGCATATATAGGCTACATTACGTGTCGCACTAGTTTTTCCCTTGTTTATTTGTTAACTAAATCAAATATATTTCAAGTATTTATTCCGTGTATGTACATAGGCTATGTACTGCATATTTCATATATATACTGTATATACAAGGAAATATATACAACATACATATGTACAACATTATAATTTGATATCATATTTAGTATTTTCACATCTAAGTGGAAAAAATTGTAATTGGTACTACTGTCTGTTCAAAATAAATGAAAAGAAACCTAGCATGGTAGATTTGTTGTTTTTTTCCTGTTGTACCGAAATTGTATTGAACTGTGACCCCCGAACCGAGGTACGTACCGAACCGTGTATATATATATATATATCAAGTGCTCCTTATATATATAATCTTCCTGTCCAAAAACTTTGACTGGTAGTGTATGAAAACAATAGCATAAAGCTAAAACACAGCAATTTAGAAATCCTGGCCAGGACATGTCCAGGTGAGTGTACAGATGAAGAACCAAGCTGATGGTAGACCACTGAATGAAAAAACAAACACTATGTCACCCATGTGGTTCATGCCCAGGTCATATGAATGCAGGCCCATGGAGGCCTCCAGGTTATGAAGGGTGATAATTTGAAGGTTTCTCTCCCATAACTCCCTCCTGCCCAAGTCTTCAACCTGGAACAAACAACATTCACTTTATGGGAATCACACATACATTGTTGTGAGAGTGCCATCATTGCATTTATTGCAGATGTCCTTTAGGTAGCGGATTTGGCTCTCCGGGCCACCAAGCAGACCGCCATTGCTATGGGCAGATCTATGGCAGCCATGGTGGTTACGGAGAGGCATCTCCAGGTAAACCTGGCAGACATCGGGAAGAAAGAGAAGGGCTTTCTCCTCGACGTGCCTTTAAAACCTTCATTCCTTGAAGGACCAGGTCTGAGCCCAAACATCAAAGGGGTCCTGGCCCATCCCCGTCCATGGATCGGAAACAGGCCCAGGAGGCTAGTGTTGTGGCCCCTGCCCCTCCTCCAGGGGATGGCGCGGGCCGGGGGGAAGTCGTCAAGATCTGAGGGAGGTGGTCCAGGCGAGGCGTTCCCAACGCTCTTCTCCGGACCGAAGTAAAAAGTAACATCTACTCACCTCCCTCTAGGGTTTGTAACATCTGCCCTCACCTTCCCTCTTTAATTCCCTGTACTTCGTGCTGCACTAAAAACTGCAGTCTCTTTGCTGGACCATATGATGTGCTGGGCTATGTTCTATTATGTATAGAACAGGCTAACTGATGGTCCGGACTTAGTGTTCAGCCGAACCACTAGGTACTACGAGGTAGTTCCTTGTTCACTGGGTCCCTGCTACATTACTGCAATTCTAGGGCTTGTTTCTTTTGAGAAAGAAAGAACGGATCACTTGGGTTGATAATAGCTAGTGCCCCTCTTTGGCGGGGCATGGCGATGCTCCTTTCTAGCCATTGTTGGTCGCCCTGGCAAGGCTCCCCTCCATGGAGAACTGGCATTGGTGCTTGCCTCAACCACAGGCTGAAGGCACTAGAGCACTTTCTTTCACATGAGTTTTTTTTAACTAACTTCTACAAGAACAATTCGATCCCCTTGGATGTTGGATCTCCTTCTGGTACCTCCTTCAGGATGCTCATCTTAGGATATGGTAGTGCTTACCTCGTGGAGACGAGGTTTTTGAAGCACGCCATCATTCGGTAGGTCATTCAGTGGGTATGTCCTCCTCCTCTCCTAAGGAGGTTAGGTATCTACCCTACGGCTGCTGCTGCTCCATAACAACATCATCGGATAAGTCGGCCGCTGGCTGCTGCATGATGTGTTTCTCCTTCTGTCACATTAAGTGTCTATGGAAGATTCACTACCCTATTTGGGTACTTAAGGCCTTGGCCTCCTGGAGCCTTATAGGATCAGCAGCCCAGGTCATTAGACCTCCTCTCTGCCCTTGTGATGTCTCTCCTGATATTAGGTGAACAGGGCTGTGCTCCCCTCGTTAATGCAGGGTCATTGAAGCAAGCCGTTTTTGGGCAGAATGGGTAGGTCCTCCTCTCTATGGTAGGTACCTACCCTACGGCTGCTGTGCATTCCATGGCTGTCACATTGGATAAGTTGACCGCTTGCTGCCACCAAATGTGTTTCTGCTTCTGTCACATTAGTGTGTACGGAAGTTGTACTACCCTATTTGGATATTAAAGGCCTCTGGCCTCCTGGAGCTTCATAGAATCAGCAGCCTAGGTCACTAGACCTTGTTTCTGCCCTTGTATTCTCTCCTGTCAGGAGATGAGCGTGGCAGTGCTTCCCTCACTAAAGCAGGGTCGTTTAAGCATACCGTCCTTGGGTAGAATGAACAGGTCCCCCCCATTGTTAGTGAGGTATCTACCCTGCGGCTGCTGAATGCTCTTCTCGGTTAATAGGACTGAGCTTTCATGACAGTCTTATTGGATAAACCGGCCGCTTCCTGCCCCACAATGTGTTTCGGCTTTCGCCACTTTGACTATGCAAAGGCTGCACTGGCCTATTGGGGTTTTTAGACCCTTCGTCTCCTGGAGCTTCATAAGACAGCAGGCTAGGTCATTTAGGCCTCTTTCTCTGCCCCTGCGATGTCTCTCCTGATATTGCATGAGCTTGGCAACGCTCCCCTTACTGAGGGTCTTCTGTGAGCATGCCACTCCTAATTGGAGCTTATAGGTACCTCTCTATGTTGAGAGAAGGGCCTTCACTCCCTATGTCTCTGGCTGTTCCAGGTGGTAACCACTGGTGGGATGATGTTAAATCAGCCTTCTTTCGCTCCTCTCAAGGAATGAGGGTTTCTTGTGAGCAATTAAGATTCAATTCGAAATTCAATTCAAATTAATTTGTATAGCGCCTTTCACGATACATATCGTTGCAAAGCAACTTTACAGCAAATTAAAGTTTTTACAATATATTTAGTAGTAGCTTACTAGTGGTGACTATTTACAATTAATGACATAATCAAACAAAGAACACTATAAATTAGTAGCAAAATTTGGTAGTGAACTAGACTAGTTAGGTACGCAGGAGCTAAACCGTTAAGGGCCTTATAGGTAAGAAGTAATATTTTATAGCTGATGCGGAACCTCATAAGTAGCCAGTGCAGAGACTTTAAAATTGGGGTAATATGATCATATTTTCTTGACCTGGTAAGGACTCTGGCAGCTGCATTTTGGACTATCTGTAGCTTGTTTATTGAAGATGCAGGACAACCACCTAGTAGTGCATTACTATAGTCCAGTCTAGAGGTCATGAGTGCATGAACTAGCTTTTCTGCATCAAAACTGGTAACATGTTTCGTAGCTTGGAAATGTTTCTAAGATGGAAGAATGCTGTTTTTGTAATATGAGAAACATGATTTTCAAAAGAGAAGCTGCAGTCTAATATAACACCCAGACTTTTGACTGTAGTGGAAGTAACAGTACATCCATCTAGTTGTAGATTGTAAGCCAACAGATTCTGTGTACTGTTTTTTGGTCCAATAAGTAATATCTCTGTCTTATCTGAATTTAATAGGAGAAAATTACTGGTCATCCAATCTTTTACATTTTTAACACACTCTGTTAACTTCGATAATTTTGAAGTTTCATCTGGTCATGTTGAGATATATAGTTGAGTATCATCAGCATAACAATGGAAACTAATCCCGTATTTTCTAATAATATTACCAAGAGGCAGCATGTATATTGAAAATAGCAGAGGACCTAAGACAGATCCTTGTGGCACTCATACTTTACTGGTGACAATTGAGATGACTTCCCGTTTAGATAAACAAAGTGGTAGCGATCAGACAGGTAGGATCTAAACCATCTTAAAGCCTGCCCTTGGATACCCGCATAGTTTCGTAGTCGATCTATTAGTATGTCATGATCTATAGTGTTGAACGCAGCACTAAGATCAAGTAAAACTAGCAATGAGGTGGAGCCTTGGTCTGAGGCAAGAAGCAAGTCATTAGTGATTTTAACAAGTGCAGTTTCTGTGCTATGATGGGACCTGAAACCTGACTGAAATTCTTCTTAAAAAAAAAAAGATTCCTCTTATCCTAAGAGAGTTTACTTCCTCTGCTCTGGGGAATCCCATTCAGGCCGCTCAGCATTGAGCTTTGCAGTGCTCCCCCCTTATTGAAGGGTCTTATTGCTCCCTGAGGCCTTAGAACCTCCATAATTTGGGATTTGTGTTCTTCCCAGAGCCTCTTTTTGTGAACGGTATTTGAGTGTCCAGGCTAGCCTGGCACATTCTAAAATCCACGTTGTGGTAAGAACACAGAATCCTGTATGGTGGGGATTACGCGTTTACCTTCGTACCCTTTCTTGAGATGTTTGGCCCCAGTGCCTTGGGCCACACTCGACTTATGTATCTTATCGATACCTCTGAACGGGGTGCCGATGACCTGTCCGACCAGCTCCTCGAGCGAGATCACGCAGAACAGTAGGTAAACCCCGTTGACAAGCCGAGGTCTAGACTACTGTCCTAGACTATAGGCTATATCCCTTAAAGGAATCTCTTTTCTGATTCCAAGTCTGAGCTCTGCCCTAGGGTTAGGCTTCTGTTAGCCCTGCCCTTACAGGTAAGTTCTTGGATATGCAGCTCAGGCCTTTGGCCGAAAGGATTAAGTCACTGACAGCCACCTGGACATCACTGGGGCAGCTCCCTCTCCTTGGGTGGAACTGGTACTTAGTGCTCACCTTTGGTGTCTGGCTTGCACTCCCCTCAGCATGGCAGTGTGAGTATAACAGTTCCCCATAGCGACCTCTAGAGGATGCAGTTCGAAGTTCCCTTTGAAAGGGTGCCAACACACATTAATGTTCAAACAACATGTAAAAGTGAACTTAGCATCCGATGACCCCTTTAATAGTTCAGACAAGCACACTGAAAAAACAAACAAACCATAACTAACTCATAACCATAACTGTGTACTGATTTTTAGAAATTCTTTAATAGGCTACCGTATGTGAAACTTGTGATGTTGCACTGATCAGTTGCCATTTGAAAATATATCAAATAGAGTAAATAACATATTTCCTATGACATGAGAAATCAAAGTACAAAAAAAGTACACAAAGAAATAGAAATTGCAAAACCAATTACAAAGCGCATTACATTTCAGGCTATGCAAATCTTTCTAAAACAGATTATTATTAAATCAGTAAATGTTTATTAATGTCTCAGACAGGCAGGAAAAAATGCACATGTAAGACTTTATCTAGAGAAACTGTGATTTAATGGATATTTGGCGCCTCCTTGTGGTCATTTTTGTTCTACCAGACAGCTCAAATTTCATCCACCTCAACTGTGTGAGATGTGTCCTATAGCTGAGATGTAACTGTACTAAAGATTCGATCCATTTAGAAAGCGTCTGTGCGTTACTAAGTTTTTTTTACAGCTAAATGTGCTGGAATCAATCCGTGAACACAACTAAATCACAGAACAAAAGAATAAAAAAAAGTGAGGATGGAGACCAGAATAAAAATGTTAAATATGTTTATCTCTACAAATATGATGCAATTATGTTCTAGCTGTGTCTTAAGAATCATGATTTAAGAAATATGATTTTAGCAAACTTGATTGTTGGATCACAACATAGGCTGACAGAATGAATTCTCTCATGGCATTTTTGGCATCTAGAGATCCACTTATTAACATTTCAGAAACTGAAACTGTTCATTGTGATGTTGCACTGAATAAAACCAATTCATTTGACTGAATAGAGTGAAAGCATATTTCCTTTTAAAGCTTTACAAAAAAAAAAAAAAAATCAGTCATATGATAGATTTAAAAAAAAGTAAAAGACAATGGAATTTAAGAAAAAATAAATGAGAATATTAAAAAATAAACCTTAAATCTTATTTTGATATTCATAGATTTCAACAGGACTTCAGTTACATAACAGGATAGCTGGCGTATGAGGCAATGCCACACATGTTGTCCTGATTTCTGGCCATACGGATGTAGCCACCATCTCCAAATCCGGTACCCCAACTGGTAAAGTAAAAGAAAACAGTAAGAATTTATCATTTTTAATTTCAATGTTTTGTTTGAGACAAATGTTATGATTTTACAAGCTTTTGAGTAGGTACATTTCCCAAAAGACTATCAGATCCAGTCAGTTTATGATAACAGCCTGTACCTGTTTTTGACCAGCCAAAAGTCCTGTCCAGCAATGGCACCATATCCCACAACCAGCACTGCATGGTTTGTGTTTTTGGTGCAGGATGGATCATTATAAACTCCTGTGGACATATGTGAGATAATGTAATAGTTGTTAATGAAAAAAAAAATCATTCCCACCCTTAATTTGTAACCTGAATACCTTGATCTGTAATCAGTCTGATTGAAATTTGTAGAGAAGAAATACTCACCACTGTGATACATGATAAACTGAGGGCGAGTGGCATCAATGGCCACTGAAATTGGTCCAATGTTGGCAACAGCCTGCTTCAGGGCCTCCTCATCTCCCTGATGGACATTATAGTACTTGGAGCAGTTTGCTGCACGATGGGATGGATCGTATCTGCACTGCCCTTGCTGTAAGACACATTTATTTATTAGATTGTATTCATAATGATAATAGATTGCATTTTTTTTTAAATGTGACTAACATTGACAATTTTTTTTCTACATATAGAACTACATAAACAGCTTACCACTGCTTCATACGGGTAAGATGACTCTGAGTCTATTCCTCCATTACCAATAACATACTGGAAGGCGTCATTCATCCAACCACCATTGCAGCCTTCGGTGCCATAACTGGAGGAACAGTCCACCAGATTCTGAGGACTGAGTTCGACCAGCTTTCCTGTGGTCTTCATCAGCTGACCTTCAAGAGCCCCAACGGAGCTGAACGCCCAACACGAACCACATGCACCCTGATAGCAGAGAGAGAAACATGATAAAACTACTAAAACAGGACACGTTTTGCCTTAATGCTACATATAACAGATATGTGGATGGATTTATGGAAATACTAATAATGTCTCTGAAAGAACAAGAAATGAGCTATCCTAACAATTATCAGAGTGTATTCTCTCAAAATATACAGTGTAATCATACCTGCGTCTTCACACTGGTGACATATCCCTTTTCTCTCCAGTCTACAGAGTCTGGGACAGCAGCTCCAGAAGAGCCTACAAATTCTGGTGCTTGCCTCTTAAAGCCAGGAGGGACACGACTTGTAGCTAACGTTTGTAGGATCTCTTCTGTTGTCTGTGAATCAACATGACACAAATAAGAAAGTTTGAGTTACAGGTGATGAAACTGTCACTTGTGTTGCAGGGCATCTATCAAAGTCTATGCCTATCAAAATGTATTTTATGTATTTTATATTACAAAGTAAAATTGTTCTAAGAAAGTTTTCTAAAGTAAGCATACAAAATGAAAAAATAAAATCATGATTGTATTCTGTTACTATATACTGTTCCCCTGTTTGTTTGTTTTTTGTTTTTTTGTTTTTTTGTGAAAACTGCACACATGTGCAAATCACAGACAAGGAAATGCAGTGGAAAAGGGAAAAAGGGACCCTGGACTGATGTTCTTACCATGTCACCCATGTGGTTCATGCTCAGGTCATATGAATGCAGGCCCATGGAGGCCTCCAGGTTGTGAAGGGCGATAAGTTCAAGGTTTCTCTCCCATAACTCCCTCCTTCCCAGATCCTCATACTGCCAATATAAACAACAGACAATCCCAAGATTTCATAAAGCAATATATGAAAGTATTGACAACACTGATCAAAACTCTCACAGTCCCTTTTGATAGAACCTTTATGTTACTTCCTGTCTTAAGTGCCATGTTGTAGTCAGCTTGTAGTCCTGTTGTTTCAATGGTCCCTTTGATTGCATTCCTAGCTGTCTGGTTACCTTGTTATTGTTTTCGTATATATACCCCTGTCTTTCCTAAGTTCATTTGTCAGTCATTGTAGATGCTTGTGTTTTATGTTTCCTGATCTGCTAGATTCTAGATGTGTGAAAAAGACCAGCTTTGGTATCATCTGACAGATGCTTGTGAAATTCATATTCTCACCTTACTGGAATAAAACTTGTTATGCGTCTTCTTCCACAACTCCCAGTGCTGGTCTAGATTTGTGTTAAAATGGGCCAGTGCTGCGCTAAAACACACAACAAACAGCAAGCTCCCAAACATCATGACCTGACAAGGGCAAAAAGGTCCACTATAGTTACTGACGTGCATTCAAACATCAATATGTTTTTAGAATATTTTGTCATTGCATTTTATGGTGTTATCTGGCTGATATGTCATCACAACAGCAAGTTTTTCAGTGAATGAGACTTCTGAAACCATACACACACACACACACACACACACACACACACACATTAAGGAGTGCGTTTCCCAAAAGCGTTGATAGCTAACTATGGTGGTAAGGTCCATTGAACTCTATTGGTAACGATAGAACTTGTGACCATAGTTGCTTTTGGGAAATGCATCCCTGGTCAACTATCCTTGTAGGGACTCTCCATAGGCGTAATGGTTTTTATACTGTACAAACCATATTTTCTATTGCCCTACACCAACCCTACACATTTGAATCAATAACTTTTTTCTAAAACGACCCACAGTCCCATCTTCCACCTACTGGCCGGAACAGGTACTGTTCAGCGAGGACTTAAAAACTGCAGTACGGAGCTGAACGAACGAACAGTTCACACAGAACGCATTTGTGCTTTAAAAAACAAACAAACTGAAAAAAGGGCACATGCTGCCGAGACCTTTTCTCTTTTAAACCACTAGCACAGGGCGATGAAAGTGCAGTTATCTGTAGAAAAATCTACATCAAGCTATCTGATGTTATAGCACGAGGGAATCTTCAGGAAGATCATGGGCTTTGGACAACACACTCTGTACTCTCATTACAAATTTCGCTTATAAAAACAGTCATTGTCTTAAAACAGAAAGAGAACCTTTTTGAGGAAAAAACATCAAAGATTTCTTTTATGAATACGATACATGTGAAAGTTAAAGAAAACAAAGAATTTACGTCTGACACTAAAATTATTTTAAATCTCACTGAAAAAAATCTATACTAAAACTGAAAGAGAATGCTTTTGAGGAAAAACACAGACAAAGGAAACTTTAATTAAAAAGATAAAAGCACATAAAAGCGAAGGAAAAAACTTAGATGTGTCCCTTCTCACCTATGCACTCTCGGCACTTCTGGTCGTCTGTAGAAGAGGCGATGATGAATGTCTGAGTTCCTCGTTTTGCTTTTATTTTGTTCCATCACGTGCAAATCTCTGCCTATTGTCACATGACATAACTGTCTTTTTGCTTTTCCCAGTCACACAATAAATAAATAAATACTTGAATGAATAAATGAAAATTAACAAATTGTTATTTTTGGATCAAACAGTCTACAATCGATCACCCATAAAACATGGCATCTTGACATGCACTTATTAATAGTTCAGATAAGCAGACTAAAAAAGGTGTTTAACGTGTTTAAAAAAAAACTCTCTGCTGTAGCGTACATCTGAAATATTTTATGCCATTCTCCTTTTCCAGATGTGACAATGATAGGCTGTGGATCAGAAAACACACACAGTACATCTCATACAGTGTCTAGATCAACTGTCTTTAGTAAAAATCAATATTTGGGGCATAGCCAAGGCTGCATTACTGCTGCACTTAAAATTTTTTTATTAAGCCTTCATTTCTTTCAAACAACAAAACTCATCGTGACCACTTGTGAGGATAATTTTGGCCTGTATGGTGATTAGATTAATTATTTTGATCTGCTGCCATGAACCTGAGCAATAGAATAGCCTACAGGCTTCCGGTGTGCAATACTTGTTAGCTGTCCTACTGCAACACAACACGCCATGGCTTCTATTAATTTAGACCCCTTATGTTACCTTAAGAATGTGGCTGATCAACTAAAGGTGTATATGTTTAAGACAAACATTTCATAACTAATTCATTACCATAATTGTGTACTAATCTTAAGTAATTCTTTAATAAGCTACTATATGTGAAACTTGTGATGTTGACCAGTTCTCATTTGTAAATATACCAAATAAAGTAAATAGCATATTTAGCCCATTTCTTTTTAATAAAACTTCAATACAAGCCAAAGTAAACAGATAAAATCTATATTTATTATGTAAGATTCATAAAATACATTTGGATAAAAAAAAAAAAAAAGAGGAAAAGAAATGTAAAACCACATAGAGAACACACATTTACATCAAAGATATTAGACTATAAAACAGTAAATGTCTTTTTGAAATGTTCATACAATTCAACAGCATTCCAGTTACATAACTGGAAAGCAGGCGTATGAGGCGATGCCACACATGTTGTTCTGGTTTCTGGCTATACGGATGTAGCCACCATCTCCAAAATGGGTACCCCAACTGTTAAAGCAAAAGAAAACAATCAGCATTTGTATTTTGCCCTCTCAATATTGTCACAAATGATCTGCTTTACAAGCCTTTGAGTGGGAACATTTCAAAAAACAAATCAGACCCAGTCAGTTCATAATCACAAAACTTCACAATCGTTCTGATTGTACCTGTTCTTGACCAGCCAAAAGTCCTGTCCACCAGTAGCACCGTATCCCACAGCCAGCACAGCATGGTTTACTCTTTTTGTACAGGTTGGGTCATTGTAAACTCCTGTGGTGGACAGATGTGAGATAACTATATAAAACAGCACTAATAAACCCCAATAATTAAAAAAAAAAAAAAAAAAAAAAGTATATGATAATCTGTCTAATTGAAATGCTAAAAAAAAAAAAAAAAAAAAAAAAAAAAAAAAAAAGTCATGCTCACCACTGCGGTACAAGATAAACTGAGGGCGGGTGGCATCAATGGCCACTGAAATGGGCCCGACATAGGCCAAAGCCTGCTTCAGGGCCTCTTCATCTCCCTGACGAACAAAATAGTACTTGGTGCAGTTTGCAGCATGCTGGGATGGATTGTATCTGCACTGCCCTTGCTGTAAGACACATTTCAATATTATATTACACATCAGACCCAAAAAGATAATGGGTTACAGTATACTGGAAAAAAAAAAAAAAATAAAAAAAAATAATAATTTTCCCTTGTAATTACTTGGCATGCAAGTTTTTTCCCCCCACACGGACCCTCACATACAACTTACCACTCCTTCATAAGGGTAAGATGACTCCGAGTCTATTCCGCCATTATCAATAACATACTGGAAGGCAGAACTCATAAAACCGCCATTGCAGCCCTTGTTGCCGTAACCAGAGGAACAGTCCACCAGATTCTGAGGACTGAGGTCGACCAGCTTTCCTGTGGTCCTCATCAGCTGACCTTCAAGAGCCCCAACAGAGCTGAACGCCCAACACGAACCACATGCACCCTGACAGCAGAGAGAAAACCATGATAAAACTTTTAAAACAGGAAACACATGTAGTTAATGGCTTGTGAAGCTGCAAAAACAGCATTCTGACCAATCAGTTTTTAGTTGCTGGTTTTGTGAATTTCCAGCTCATCATAGAGGAAGTTACAGGAAAGAGGAAAATGAACTCCCTCAAACACTGACTGGATGAACAAAATAAAGGAAGTGAAATAAAAAAGAAAAGAATGTGATGCCAAGTTGTCTGACAGAGAATGAGGTCAAGTCACTTGACATCACTAAAGCAACATCTAAACCACAAGCCATCTTCCTTCAGAGAACTTAAAATATAGTCAGATCACATGCTATAACCATTGGTCTTCATGCTAGATCAGGGTTGTCCAAACTCGGTCCTGGAGGGTTTAGCCCCAGCTTGCCTCATCACCTCCTTGGAAGTTTCTAGCAGAGGTTGTCTTACTTTTGGGAGATGAGAGGGTCTGTATTACTTACTATTGGAAAAAGCATTGTGGTCAACTTGGATCACATGTGCCTTAATAACCACATTACAGCCTAGTAAATCACATTACAGACTTGATGTCACTGAATATCAGTCAGAGTTGTGCGACACTCAGTTGCCTTTTATGGATACTATAGGAATGAATGAGAAGCGCGCAAGCCAAATCCCACCTGTCGCAAAAAGTCATTGACTTCCCTTATAAAATTGCTTTTTTTTTTTTTTCTCGTTGTAAACTCTAAAAAAATGGTTAAATCCAAAAGTACCGTTTAGTGTAAAACATGTTGGAAGATTCATTAAATGATGAGCTGTTTTCTCTAAAAAGCCGTTTATTCAGTGTAGTGAAGGCCTCTGGTTTCCCCTTCCATTAGCATTAGTTATTACGCTTTTTTGGCCAAAGGTTGCAGGCTTGCCTTCTAGTGTACCTAGTAAGAGCTTAAATAGCTGGTTTAGGTTTGTCTAATTAGGGTTGTAGCTACACTCTGCAGGACACCAGCCTTCCAGTACAGAGTCTGGGCACCCCTGTGCTAGACAGACAGATAATTAAAATAAAAAGACACAAAGCCGAGCGGATATCAGTTAGCATAGTTCCTAAAGGAGTACATTCACACCTGCATCTTCACACCGGAGACATATCCCTTCTCTCGCCAGTCCAGAGAGTCTGGGACAGGAGCCCCAGAAGAGCCCACAAAATTTGCTGTTTGCCTCTTCAAGTCAGCAGGGACACGAGTCGTGGCAAATAACTGCAAGATCTCCTCTGTCGTCTGTGAATCAACATGGCATATAAGAAAATAAGAACATGATAAAGTAGGATGACTATACTTCCTCTACAGTCCTCATACATTTTGTATACGTGTATTTGAATTGCTTTGACTGAAAGTCATTGGTTGATTATATACAATGCCTGCCCAACCAGCTACATTATGAGTCAAATGTTTTTGGACAGCAAGATTTTTAATGTTTTTTTTTAAAAAGAAGTCTCTTCTGCTCACAAAACCTGCATTTATTTGAATTTATGGTGAAATATTTTTACAATTTAAAATAACAGTTTTTAGCAGCATTACTTGAGTCTTCAGTGTCACATGATCCTTCAGAAATCATTTTAATATGCTGATTTGCTGTTCAAAAAACTGTTTATTATTATTATTATTATTATTATTATTATTATTATTATTATTATTATTATTATCAAATCACCATCAGTATTTTTTTTTTTTTAGGATTCTTTGATGAATGGAAAGATCGGGGGGGGGGGGGACAACGACAACGACATGATTTCTGAAGGATCATGTGACTGGAGTAATGATGCTAAAAATTCAGCTTTGAAATCACAGGAACAAATTACATTTTATAAATATATTCAAATAGTAAACAGTAATTTTAAATAGTAAAAATAAAGTAATAGTAAAGTTAGTACAGTTTTTGCTGTATTTTGGCTCAAATAAATGCAGGCTTGGTGAGCAAAAGAGACTAATTTATATTTACATTTTTTTAAAATGTATTTAGAAATTTAGAAATCCTGGCCAGGACATGTCCAGATGAGGTTACAGATGAAGAGCCAAGCTGGTAGACCATTGGACGAAGAAACACACACCATGTCACCCATGTGGTTCATGCCCAGGTCATATGAATGCAGGCCCATGGAGGCCTCCAGGTTATGAAGGGTGATAATTTGAAGGTTTCTCTCCCATAACTCCCTCCTGCCCAGGTCTTCAACCTGCAAACAAACAAAATTCACATTACGGGAATCACACGTATATTGTTGTGAGAGTGCCTTCATTGCATTTATTGCAGATGTCCTTTGTAAACACTTCCAGTTTATAGATGGACATTTCAATACAACTCCAACACATAGCAGCAACACTACTTCAAACTACTGTAATGAAACTATTCTATCCTCTCAAGAGCACAATCAAAACACCATTATGAAAATGAATCCACAAGTAGATGAAAGATCAGTTTTTGATCTAACAGATGCTTGTGAAAGTCGTATTCTCACCTTACTGGAGTAAAACTTGTTATGAGTCTTCTTCCACAACTCCCAGTGCTGGTCTAGATTGGTGTTGAAATGGGCCAGTGCTGCGCTACAACACACGGCAAACAGCAAGCTCCCGAGCATCATGGCCTGACAAGAGCAAAACAGCAAGTAATAGTTACTGACAGGCGTTCAAACATCAGTGTTATCTGCTTATTTATTCTCATTGCATTATGTAGACACCTGGCTTAAACATCACCCCATTAGCCACAGTATGAACACATTTCAGTGAAGTGGACATCTGTACTAATCTACAGTTTTGTTTTTATTATTATTTTTTTTTATTTTATTACTTTTTAAAATGTTCATATCTATTGAATAAACCTCATGGCCAGTCAGATTTCTAAGAAAAAGGAAACAAATTTCTGAGTAAAATTACATAACATAAGCAGACCAAAAAGGAAGTTAAAACATGTTGTAAAACTGGTTGCAAAAATCCAAATAATAAGACTTCATACATCCAAACATTAAGTAGGTATTAACAGACTCCCCAAATGCAGTTACGTAAACAAGGGGAATTGCTTGATTCTTCCTGTATCACATGACATCTATTATATATCGGGGCCGTTTTTACAACCCTAATTTTAATCCTAAAGGAGTTTTACTCAGATGGATTAATGAGACAAAAATGACTATTTCAAAGGTTAACCACTCCAACAGAGCAAGAGAACCCATAGGCCAGAATAAGGAAGAAACGGAAATTAAACTAACGCTAGTGTTTGATCGACTGCACCTGATGATTCATTCCACGAAACATATACACGACGATTCAACCATTTTTGGAGCGTTCTCAAGTTAAACCCAAAGTTACTACAGACAAGTAATAAAATACTGAAAACATTTCAAATCTCTTTGAAGAAAAGTTTCCCTAAAACCAGTCACCACCTTAATTAAAACCGAAAGAGAAACTTTTCCGATGGGAAAGAAACCAACAAATGAGACTAATATTAAAAACATTAAACATATAAAAGTAAACAACAAAAAAGGATTTCACATATCTCGTCTTACCTGTGCACTCTCTTTAAGCTGCACTTGTGGTCGTCGATAGAGAAGGTGATGACCAACGTCTTTGAGTTCCTGGTTCCTTTGCTTTTATTTTGTTCCATCACGTGCTAATTTCTGAGTATTGTGATATGGCACAGATGTCTTTGCTTACTTTTTGCTTCGCCCTGTTACATAAAAAATAGCCTATATTTAATGTAATTACATTTTAGTTTTTGATTAATGTAGTAAATAAAATAATGATTAATGATTAATATAATAGTTTAAAAAAAATGTAAGTATTTATATATTTAGGCTATCGTTAATTAAACGAATAGTATGAAATGTAAAAATATATACACTATTTTTAATATAAAATTAATTATATGCAATTGCAAGATGCACAGTAACCTAAAACTGTGTCCTAGGCTTTGTTTAATTATAGTTTGAGGGGGGTTTCCACGTTTTATACCAGCATACTCTGTAACGGTAAAGGAAATACCAGCAGCTCACAGCTGAAATGCTAATAGAACTGTTAAAAACAGATGTCATCTTCGATTAGCAAAAATACACCTCCATTTCAAGTCTGTCTAGACGGGCATTTCCCTAGGTTCTAAAAATTTTCACACGGATTGAAAACAAGAAAGTTTCTATTTTACGTGCTTTCTTGTGTTTGAGTCGCCATCTAGTGGAATTTATACTAAACACCGGAAGAAGGTGTTCCTCAAGTGAAGTGTGACATTTAAGAATATATAAGACTTAATAACAACGTGGTAGTTGAGACCTACATGCGTAAGTACAATTTATTACATGATATATGAAAGTTCACAGTAAACAGGAAGACAGCCAGAGGAAATTATGTGGTTAAACACTATTCGAGCACGCAAGTACATGACACATAAAACACCTTACACTGCTGGCCTGGTATTTGGCTTTGAGAGTGTATATGCCACAAGGTTTAGGTCCTAGATTAAGATGTCGTGCTTGATTTTTTTTTTTTTAACACCGGGGAAAGGTTATAAAGGTCACATAACCACTGCGGAACTGGAACAAATTGGTAGCATGACTTTTTTTCCCCCTTCATGAAACATGCTGTTCGGTTTTAAAATGAGTCATCATTATGATTTGACACATATTTGTGCTGACCTACTGCTGATTTTAATTTTATTAATAGCCTACACATTTTAAATTATTATTATGTGCTGATAAGGGGAATACTTAGTTAATATTAGAACTTACAAGTCATGCTGAGTGCTAAAAATGACAATTATTGTTTGTCTCTCAGAAAAGAGAATTTTGTGGATTCTGGTTATGGTGTTTTCTGAACATCCATCAGTTCATGTAACACTGATGCGGTCTGGGGTTATGTTTTGGAACTTTGTGAAAGTGTTCTCAGATCAAGTTACTACAGCTTTCAATCATTCAGAAAGTACACAAACAAACTGTATGCAGAACTGAAAGCGGAGCATTAAGCATTGTCTGTCACGTTACATTTTTCACACCGTGCAAAGCTTTTTGAAATAAATTCTTATTTAATCTATAGACTTAATCTATCTACTTAAATGTGATTTTAATTAACGTTGGAATAAATAAAATAAATGTGAAATAAAATAAAACATTTGTCACGTGTCCCATCTAACAGTGGCTAAAAATGCATTGCTTAAGTTTTTATTAATCTTTTATTCATCTATTCAAAAAAAAAAAAAAAAAGGGGGGTAATGCTGGGTCATTCAACTGTTAAAGGGGAAGTGGCTCAGTTATGGTTGTATGATTTCATACCTGTGAACACATAACTCTTATCATTTTTGTTTAAACAGCCTAGGCTACTTACACCGTTTAGTTTTTAGTTCAGTATGTTGTTTCTTTTCTTGACTTGACTTGGTTTCAGCTTCCCCAAAATAGAGGCTCTGATGCTTTCTCTTCCATCTTAACAGAACTGAAACAGAACTAAAGAAGTCTTCATACCCACAGCTATGGCAGTTTAAGACAGATGCCATAGTTTAAGGTCAAGTTCTCTGAAGTTGAAATTATGGTGGTTTGGCATTGATATTTTATTTTGGGAATGTCATTTATTATATGTAGTGTTTCTGTACACAGGTGTGATATTGACTTGGTATTAACTGGGTTAGTGTGATAAACATTACATCATTAAGCCTTTTTGAAATAAACCATTTATGAAAATGACATTAAGACACTTTAACCCAAATATGATGTACTCAAAATTAAGTTTTATTTAATACATTCACACAAAATAATCAAAACATCATAAAATAAGTGTTTCAAAGATCAGATCCCACCAGGGGAATCAGAAAAAAAAAATAACAGACTGTATACACAATATCAAAATTTCCCTTATGAATTTTTTAAATGTTGCACAGGACAGTTTCGACTTTACAAATTGATAGGATTAAGAACAAGACACCTAAGACACAAGAAGAAAATACAATTAACCTTGTGGTGTTCAAATCAACTGCTTCTTTTAAAAAATAATGTTTACCCAATCATTATTTAATGTTGGAGCACACTGATAGTGATTGAGTCCCTTTTGTTTCTGGTCAGCAGCAGACAAGTTTGGTCCCTTGTGAGTTCCCAACTTCAAGCTCTCACATGATAGGATAACTGGCTAGGCTGGCAATGCCACATGCATTGTTACGGTTACGAGCCATCAGGACGTATCCCTTCTTTCCCCATTCTTCACCCCAACTTCAGGAACAGAAACAAAAAAACAGATGGTTTAGGAGAATTTTACACCATTGCATGTTGAATATGACAACGTGGAAATTTTTTATGGTTAATTTTAATGTAATTTTAATCAATATATATATATTTTTCTTACCTGTTCTTCACAATCCAGTACTTTTTGCCTTTCGGTGTGGCTCCGTAGCCAACAGCTAGAACCGCATGGTTGACATCGTCCTTGTTGCAGTTGGGATCATAGTACACACCTAGAAATGGGTTTTGGACATAGTGGGCAATAAGATTTTAGTCTTATTAAGGACCTTCCCTATAAAAATTTCAACAAAACACTACGTAGATGTAAAAGAGATGTGAAGTACCGCTTTTGTAGTACAGGAAGGTGGACTGCATGGCATCTATACCCACTGACACAGGTCCCACTTTTGCCACAGCGGCAGTCAGTGCCCTCTCATTACCCTCAGGGATCTCTTTATAGCCTTTACAACTGGCCGCTCTTGCTGTACTGTTGTAGGCACACTGCTGGTCCTGTAGGGGGCAGTAGTGAGATGAGAAATCATAACGTCAACATTCATTTTTAGTTGCTAGGACACATTTCTCAAAATGTAGTTCACTTTTTCCAATTTTTCCATGCAGATATTCATACCAACTGTCAGCTTTGCACATCCAAAATGCACTAAAATAACCGAAACACTTCATATGCATCTTAAATCAAGTTATTCTTCCATAAGAGTAGTAAAAGTTGTAAAAAACACGCTTTGTCACTCATAAAACAGACGTAAAAACATTAATAACAATGCAATTTGACGTGTGTAGAGTTTTGAAAAAGTAACCTAAGTACAGAGTATTTTCACAACGCGTCATTATTGGCAGCACTGAACGTAAACAATGCCACTGAACTGAACAAAACTTGCATATTTTGCTGATTATTGTTGCTGAAAATGGTCAATTATTGTCATGTTTTGGGCTGTAAGATTGGGGGAAACATTTGGAGTACTACAGACTGCCAAAAGCTGTAACAAATCAATAAGAATGCAAAAAAACAGTTTGAGGAACAAGAGGTGTTTGTGGTTGGCCAAACTGAACCAAGATTTCAAGAATCTTGACAGCATTCGTGTTTGTGCTCATCATTTTCAGTCACACAGGTGAAATATTAGGCTAATATGTTTATTTATACTGCTCGTACATATCTTCACCACCTATTAACTTTAGTTTGTCAAAATATTGCGCCCTTTCTTGCTTACTGAGAGCTTTTCTATATGAATTATCTTTAGCTTCCGTTTTTCTGTGGTTTAGACAGCATAAATTAGCAGAACAATGTATTCGGTAGTACATTAATCGTGCAGTCCATGCTGTTGTTTACATCCGAATATCGCCAATATGGCTTCTCATCCTGGTAACTGACCAAATCATGACGTACTGTAAGTGGGTCATCAAATCTTTGGTTGGCTGTGACCTCATTTGCATTTTAACTAAATAACATGAATCATTGGGAAAAATGGTGTTGTTTAGCAACACAAAAAACATTTTATCCTCTAAGTCATTTAGCAAAAGGCTAACTATTACCGTTCCAACATAGGGGTAGCTCTCCTCTGAATCAATGCCTTGGTTGTCTCTGACGTATTTGAAGGCATTTGTCATATATCCACCACCGCAGCCGTCATTCTCAGTCACGCAATCCACCAGGTTCTGAGGACTGAGGTCCACCAGGCGACCTTTGGTCTTTTTCAGCTGACCTTCCAAAGCTCCCACAGAGCTAAAGGCCCAGCATGAGCCACATGAACCCTGAGGAAAGCGAGAGAAGAAAAACTAAAACACTTATACCGGTGGAGAAATCTTTTTGACCACTGGATGGCGCTTAAATACAGTAATAACTATAGTTGGCTTGAAACAACATATCTATTATAGGTATATGGTAACCCTCATTCTTGTGTGGAAACACCTAAGGATAGGTGTAGGGTTAATCGTGTGAGAGTTTATCAGAATGAGGAAATATTATGAGTGCAATATTACTGAAATGTTTTGTAATTTCCTCACTTGGTTCTTGACAGAAGTGACGTATCCCAGTTTACGGTAGTCAATTGATTTTGGCAACTTCATTGTGTCATCAGGCACATATGCATAAGTTGGGTCCCGGTTCATGGGCATTTGAAGTCCCATGACTTTTTCTGCCACTTCTTCTAATGTCTGCAGAGAGATAAGCATTAGACGAAAAAATGTTATTAAGCTGGGTCTAGTTTCAGTGAACAGTCCTTTGTAATACATGTATGTTTTTGATGGAACATTCCTGTTATGTTTACTCTGCAAACAGGTTTAGCAAGATTGTGACATCTTAAACTTAAAGGGGCTAGATCACAGTTGTTTTCCAACATATAAGGCTGGCAAATGTTTGTAAAGCAATGATTTAAACTGTTTACAGCAGCAAAATATTAGTGGATTGAATTAGGGAACTTACCATATCTCCAAAATGGTTCATGCCTAAATTATAGGTATGAATCCCCAGTTCGTACTCTCTGTTATGGGCCTCAATAAACAGCATGTTCTTCTCCCAAATCGCCCGTCGAATAGACTCTTCACCCTGTCCACCATGAAACACACATATAAACACTTGTTTCAAGTGCTTGGTTCCAAAACTGTATATAAACCACCAGCTGATGATGCATTGCATTTTGCTTCAGAAAGAGTTCATTGATGGACTATAGTCATGTGGATTACTTGATGATTATTCTAATTTATCAGCTGTTTAAACTCATTTTGACAGCACCCATTCACTGCAGAGGCTCCGTTGATGAGAAAATTATGTAATACTAAATTTCTCCAAATCTGTTCCAATGAACAAACAAACTTATCTACATTTCGGATAGCCTATGGGTGAGCACATTTTCATTTTTTGGTTGAACTATTCCTTTAATTTAGATGTATGCATCTAGTCTGAAATTTGAATTTGATACTTAAAACTCTATAAAATAACTGACAGATCCTAAAGCTGTAAGATTTTCTTATTCCTCCTTTAAAAAAAAATTGTTATTGAGCTGCGGTGCGTGTAAAAGCACAGCGCTATTAGACTTTTTCCATAAAAATACAAGCTAGTTTTTCCCACTTTTTTCATAGAGGGGAGAAACCGATGGCTTTTTTAATGAAAACACTAACCCAATTTAGTTAGTTAACTCTTTTGGCACCCTAAGGAAACAGATATTATTGTATTGTCTTTATAGGCTGTTACTCACCAGGCCATTGTACTCTCTCTTGTGGGTGAGTTTCCAGCCCTCCCATGCTTCATCCAGTGTGAGATTCTCCAGAGTGTGAGCTAGTCCACACCAGACCACCACGAGTAGGCTGATTCCACCAAACTTACACATTTTGCCCTGACAAACAAACCTACAGTTAGAGGTGTAAAGCCACAGTGTAAACTACAACACCTCTGCGGCGCTCTTACGACGTACTTGGCGTGCTAACTGTAAACCACAAACAAAAACGAGACACGCAATGAAACGTATTTGGTCAGTTTAGAGAAGTAAGGATTAAGTGGTGATTTCTGAAATCCGCAAGAAGAAATTTACCGTGTTATTATATTAAAAAAATAAATAAATAAAATAAAGGTTTTGTGAAGAATAAAGAGAAAGCGAAAGTGGTTGCAACAAAGCTGCACCCACAACGTCAAATGTTTCGAATTTTCAAACTTTTTTGCAAGTGTTAAAACAGTACTTTTAAAACACTTTACATTTAAACAATGCAAACAACTGAAGAGGAATTAAAAAAAAAACAGAGTGCCGATGAGGAACCTCAGTTACCTGAGTGATTTCCAGAAGTTCAGAACAAAAGATGGTTGCTGGTTTGAAACTGGGTTAGTAGACGACCTCTTTATATGCTGGAGTTTTGAGGAAGTTGACCCTTTTGCGGGAAAAGGAGGAAGACCCGCTTCATCTGGAATCGTTTAAACACCAGCTCAGAGGGATGATGTCAGGAGTCAGGTTACAGTTTTAGGAAAATGGGAAGTTGGGAATACGGTGCCTATACCAAGGTCGTGGAAAGAGATTAGTATTAGAAATTAAAATGAAATATACTAAAACCAACACTACCAACAACAGAAATGATAATAATATTTTATTTCAGCTTCAAAATGACATGAATGATTTGCATGTCCAGTTTCAAGGAAAATAATTTACAAGCAGTAGCAAGTTTCTATGCATCCATTATTATTACTTTTTGCATAAACAACCATTAGTTTTACATAAAGCATTTGGTGCAACTTTTCCTTTCTGTTCCAAAACTGCTTACATTCTCTCTATAGTAATTTTTTGGGAATTGCTTCTTAATTCTTGCCATTTTCATTAGCATTGAAACCTTTGAGCAGGCTAGATGGTTTTAGTCCCACCAACAAAAGAGTGAATTTCTGTTGGGATCCTGCAAAAGGATGGATGTGATTAAGTGACATTTTCACATCTTATTAAAGTCTGTAACCTTATCAGCTCACATTTTCAGTTGTTGTTTTTTTAGCTGGCATGAATAGAGGACATATGACATATGACTTCAAACTCAACTGATTTGATGGTATCAGTAAATAGCATCTCTTTCTAAACTTCATTCTCCTGGGGCCCTGTTAGCTTGTCACGAACACTTCCGCTTGTTAGTTAACAATCTGAGCAGTGTGTCACTGCATGAGGTCTACTTGAAAATTGTCCCATGATGTCTACTGTATAGGCATGCGGTCAGCACTAAGATATAAATGTATGTCAAGAAAAGTCCCCTAGTGTTAGCTGTTCATGCTATGTGCAGATTACTCACAAACATACAAGCAAATCCATAAATATCACAGGCCAGAAGCATCACAGCCTGCTGACACAGTGACATGGCCTGAGAAGACTAAATTTAGGAACGTGTTCAGCTTTTGTTTATGGGAAACCAAAAAGTGTGTCCCAAATGATTCCAGTAAACACTGTGATTGAATAGTCAGGTTTGCACAAATTGTTTATGGAACAAAGTTGCTACTAATTTCAATTTATTGCATGTTATTCATCAAATGTACAAACTCAATTCAATAATACCCCAGCACTTCTATAAGCTCTTTTTTTTTCAGTTTACCAAGAAAGATGCTTCAGATACTTACTGTGCATAAAATTTACTGCAATTTCTTGGTAAAACACATCGTTCACTGGAATTAATTTGATAGAATTACATATTAAACTGCAATACCTAAAAGGAAGGATTGACTTTGACCCGGATACATTAAATGATTGAAGCATTTTTTGGTAATACACACCTGCTCATTCATGCTTTACAAAACTTTAGACTATTTTATCGTTCATCTGATCCTGACCAGAGCAGTGTGTGCATGTGTAAGTGTGTCTTATGTTAAAGCATTAAGTATTATACCTAAAAAAAATTGTGAGTGCAGATATGGTTGGTGTGAACACAGTTAAATTGATATGAAATTATTTTGTACAATAAAGAATTAACATTACAAAATAAATGCTTATATAAACACAAAAAACTGCAACGCAATCATATTAACCTGATTAAATATGAAAAATCAGGCATTGTTATTGTATTAATATAAATTTATATAGCTCCAGCATGACAAATGTTCACGTTACACAGCAAAAATCCCTCCGCCTTTACTCAGCTAGCTGTTAGCTGCCAACTCTACATCTGTTTCCTGTTACTTTACATTCCAGTCAACCACAACACTGAAGAAACCCAGAATGCCTTGCTGCAGTCATATGTCTGCTCCCATGACTGTCACGAGACTTTTGATTCAAAGGTTTTTTTTACAGGTTCTTATTCAGACTGAGAACTACAGAGCCATGCATCAAACTTCCCTTTTTTGTGGCCACTATCATGTATATGTCCTATACACTACCTGTCAAAAGACTGGACACACTGAAATAACAATTTTTCACATTTTTGCTTAATAGTAAAGTCATCAAAACTTTAAACTAACACAAATGGCAGGTGACCGAAGGATGTTCAACAAATCAAGACTATTTATTACACTGAAGCTATTTCAAATTAGCTTTACACTCTGGAGATCTTTCAACTGACCTCATGAGGTGCATTCTTGGTGTTTCTCATCATTCAACGTGATTCCATGAGCAAATATTTGCATGTGATTCCATATAGGCAAACATTTTCATTTACCCCTTAAATGGGAGGTTTTAATTCATATTTGTAATATTTTAATTGTTTAATATAGCATTTTTAACAGTTTTAAAAAGTAAAATTCTAATGTTTTTTTTTTAAAGAAGTCTCTTCTGCTCACCAAGCCTGCATTTATTTAATCCAAAGTACAGCAAAAACAGTACAATTTTGAAATGTTTTTACTATTTAAAATAACTGTTTTCTATTTGAATATATTTTAAAATGTAATTTATTCCTGTGATCAAAGCTAAATTTTCAGCATTATTACTCCAGTCTTCAGTGTCACGTGATCCTTCAGAAATCATTCTAATATGCTAATTTGTAATAGTAAACATATGTTTTTGCTCTACTTTGGATCAAATAAATGCAGGTTTGGTGAGCAGAAGAGACTTATTTAAAAAAAATTAAAAATCTTACTGTTCAAAAACTTTTGACTGGTAGTGTATTTTAATTATTATATTATATTATATTATATTATATTATATTATATTATATTATATTATATTATATAGTAAAAAGTGCTGAAGCACAGGCACTCCATTCATAAATCCCATCATAGGAGCTTGTTTCTGTTCTTCCCAGTGCCGCAACCACTGATGCACAGATGTCCACATGCTGGGGATTAGAGTTCAGACAAAGAGGCCTGGCAAACTATACATTATTGCAGTGTGACAAACAGTCTTTGGAAAGCAAGAGCACATTCACAATTTCAAAACTGTACCATCTGCCACGTGCACAGGGATCTGAGGGTTTGTGATGGCAGGATTTGACCAATACAAATCAGCGTGCAGCCGTACTGACCACTCTAAGCCAAGGTCAGTACGGCATTTATAAAGGCAGGTCAAGAGATTGTTGTGTCAATGGACACAGAGAAAAACAGAGGAAAAATATTAGGCTGGGAATGATGCAGTAGAAGGTTGTGCTGGGATATTAGACAAACATCCTTTTACAATCCCTTTTAAATGTACAACAAACAGCACAGTAAGACTTTTGTTTACAACATGGAAGAAAAAAAAATTGAAAGCAAATAATCCCAATTCCTGGCTTAATACCAAGACCAAGCTCTGCAAGAAGACATGTTAGAAAAGAGAAAATACCCTGAATGAGAAGTAAAACATTTATAGAATTTTCTGAGGAAACAAACTGTTCATAGTCAGACAGTGGCAACATGTGGTTATAATGTAATATTTTACATAGATTAATGGATAAGGTTTAAATATTTTAAATATTTTGATTTTCCTAAAGATAGATACATATTGTACATTCAGATATATTTTAGGAACTGCTAGCTTAAGCTGAACATGCCAACATGCAAGGACAAATAGTTTCTGAAACAAATGTGTACAACACATGACAAAACTCACAGGCATTTTAAACCCTATTCCCCCTATTCACCTCTTATCTCAGTGCCCTTAGAAATATAACTCAGCTCTCACAATGTTTGTGCATGCATAAATAAATAATATTTTGTTATATTAATACATGATATTATATGATATCATATCGCTAGAGAATACAGTAAGAAGAAAAGACAAAGGTTTAGGCAAAATAGGCCAGTCTTGTTGTGATGTAGTACTTTCATGAAGTTTAAAGAACTACTAAATGAGGATAAAGGTGAATGTTTCCTATATTAGAGACATTTCTGCTCTCAGTCCCTTCCTTCATTTGAAATGTTTTTCCTCTAGTGGCCCGATTTAATTAAAATCCTACAGGCAAAGTGGAGGGTGTCACTGTTCTCCCAAACCACTAATGTATGCTACTCCGGTGCAGGCATCTCTTTTCCATTTTACTTGCTCTATCAATGGGTTGTAACAGAAGTAAATAAGCATGTGGAAATAAATCTGTTGCCATTAGGGAACATCCTTATGATGCTTGTGAGCAAATGGATACAGTGTGTAGGGCATGACCTGTCTGATTCATTGTTTTTGAGACTAAATATCACACCTCTGTTATTCATTTGTACACTGGTGCCAAAATTAACATTTATGGTTCATTGGGTGCAATATCTGTCCTCCTCACACAAAAAGAGAATAAAATAAAAGATGACTTTTTGTTTTACATTAATAGTGATGGTTAATGTTGTGTGATGCCTGTTAAAAGACACTTAAGTTATTTAAGAATATATGTAGTCTAAATGTTAGTGATTGTGTGGCTTTTTCATCCTGACATGAAGGCTAAAATAGTTGTCACGGTCTGATTAACCACAGAGATGTTTTAACGCAGGTTATATAACTTTGTTGTCTCTCTACAGATGGTGAAACTTTTCATATTATAAAATGAAGACGAATGGCTACAGTTTTTAAATATTATTTAATAAATGCTATTTTAGTCCAGCAGTATTCCTGAGAGATCTGACCATGGTCAGCATATTAGAGGAACGTGGTTGCAGGCCTGCACATTTGAATCAAAACCTCATGAAAACAAATAGTGATTTATCACAGTCTTAATTGCACTGTGTTAGCCAATGCTGTAAAAAATGTTATGTTAACAAAAAAGGATAAAAACACTGCAGAATAAATCCGACAAATGGCAAAGTTACCCATATGCAGTTAAGATAATTATAGATTTTAAATGACAATGTAATTTTACTGCAAAATATTTTACACATGCATATATACATATATGTATATATGTAGATAGATAGATTTGAAAGTAAAAACAACTGAGAAAATGTACAAAAAATAGTATTTAACAAGGCAATACATATACTTTTACAGCAAAATATTGTAATACATTAGAGTAATAATTATTAGCAATATTGTATTTTATTCGGTATCTAACTTTTTCTTTAATGCAGAAGTAAGCCTATGGGGTGAGGTTTATTAGCCCCCATAGGAAAATAACTAGAAGAATAACAACGTGCTATAAACTGTTTGCACTACAAACCAGTGTGTTCATAATTAATTTATTATTATACATTAAAATAATAAGGTAATACACACCAATTTGCAATATCAAGCAGCAAAATGAGCTGTTTTGTACAGCTAAAAATAGCTGGATGCGGATGAGACCAAAAGACCATAACATTTACAAATGGCCACTCTTACAGGAAGAAGAAAAGTGGATAGGCTACAAGAATCCCATTATTCCTGTGGAAATGGGCATGGGCTCCCCACAATTCCCTATGTGCATTCTTTTAGTCGATGTTTATAGTATGATATATTTAGTGATTTATGTGATACTTTGAAAGAGATTTTTAAATGACTTTTTATGTCGAATTCTGTGACATTCCGTAACTCTTGTAATATTGTCCCCCCTTTTTTATTGTGAAGTTCTGACAACCACATAGCTACAACCTTTAACTGTAAAGGGATAGTTCACCCAAAAATGAAAATTCCGTCATTAATTTCTCACCCTCATGTCGTTCCAAACCCATAAGGCCTTTGTTCATCTTCGGAGCACAAATTAAGATATTGCTGAGGAAATCTGAGAGCTTTCTGACCCTGCACAGACAGCAACACAACTACTACATTTAAGGCCCAGAAAGGTGGTACTGTATAAGAACATTGTTAAAATAGTCCATGTGATATCAGTGGTTCAACCTTAATTTTATTAAGCTACAAGAATACTTTGTGTACACAAAGAAAACAAAAATAATGACTTTATTCAACATTTTCTTCTCTTTGCATTCAGGAGAGCACCACGGCCTTGAACGTTCTCAGGGTCAGAAAGCTCTCGAATTTCATCAAAAATATTTTAATTTCCGATCATGAACCAAGGTCTTACAGGTTTGTAACTACATGAGGATGAGTAATTAAAGACAGAATTTTCATTTTGGGGTAAACTATCCCTTTAAATAAAAATGTTTTCCACAAAATAAGTCACATTTATTTTAACGCTGAGTCTTTGTATCGTATAAATCGACTAAAGCAAACATGTGTCATTTGAGATGTTTTCTACCATCTACAAGCCACGAGTCTCACTCAGGCAACCATCTGCTGTTTTACCTAAATCCGGAGATTTGGCCAAGCCGCGCAAATACTGTCATTCTCTCAGAGTGCCCTCACGAAGTGTTATCCTTCATCAGCTCTGCTGAATAGACCAGTAAACACCGAATCTGCTTTCTAAAACCGCTGGGGTTTGGATGTTCACTCGTACTCGTAAACGGGCAGGTGGGAGTTGGAAGTTAGAGGAGCGAGTGCAGAGGAGCGTCAGTGCGGAGAACAGCCAACCTAAATTAAGGCTACAATTATCCTACTAGACCCTGGAGGGATGTGTCGTAGACAGAAGGAATTAATGAAGGAGCAAAGCGATTAAAAACATTCGGGTCTTGTCTCAAGACATGCTCGTCGTCTTTCTGAGCACGATGATAGAGGACATTGTGCAGAAGTGAGGAACCGCGAACCGAGATGGACAAAGACTTGGAGAGCAATGACATCGCTGCCATGCAGATATCCTGAGGGAAGCTGGTGAGTTCCGCTTTGTGGTTTTTGCTCCGATAGTTTATGCAGGCTAAACATACATATATAGTCAAAACATCGTTTGTTTGGAGTTCTTCGAGGTTATGACTAATTTTGAAGTAACTCAATCAGACTTAACATGTTGTATTTTAAATTATTCTAAGTTAAGCAACAGACAACGTTGACGGCTCTTGTTGTACACTTGTGTAATTACAATAATTTCATTTAAACACTTTGGTTTTAAAAACTTTTAAAAAATATTAACAGAATCATTTGCCCAAAAATATTAGGTAGTCTGTAAAATTGGAATAGGAAAGGATCTATTTTACTAGATGAATTGATATACCAAGTGCATCAGTTAGACTCATTGAACATATAAATAGATAGATAGATAGATAGATAGATAGATAGATCTGTTGATTCATTCGTTGATTTTCATTGATTGATAGAAAGACTAATTGATAAAATGTGGATTAGACTCATTGACTCAGATAGATAGATAGGTAGATAGACAGATAGTTCGATTTGTTGACTGATTTATTCATTTTCATTGACTGATAAACAGATTAATTGATAAAGCACTGATTAGAGTCACTGACTCATAGATAGAAAGAGAGACAGACAGATAGATCTGTTTCTTTGTTCATTAAAGCCCAACCCAACAGGGCCAGATCACAGTCCAATGAAGCACATGACTTATAAAATATACAACTAAAAATAGTAGTCTGAGCCCAGTGGTCAGCTCGCACTGTGCGCACCAGGTGTGTTCAGCTTTCTGTCTCAGGTTGCACGGTCACCGAGGCTTTTGGAGGCCCCTGGCAGTCATAGCTGTCTTAATTAGCACTAATCAATCTGTGCAAGTTCTCTCTAATGAGATTTCAAACAGCATCCCGCACCGCCAGTGATGTGCAGCACAGCAAATTCCTGTCGCTCCCCGCGTGAGCCTATGTTAAAGGAGTGCAAGCTTTGGGGCCGGTCCAGATGAGCACTTTAATCAGAAGAGTTGTAATGCACAGCAGGGCCTGATTTATCACCGGTTGATGGGGCGGAGTGGTAAAAGCACTTACTTGATCACTGGTTTGTTTTGCTTGGTCACTCGACATTCTCATCACGCTCTCATATGCATCGGCATGTGATTTATGAGGTCTGCCATTATGAGGTCATTTCGGAGCAGGGTTTAATATCACCAAACAGGTGCAGATGCCCTGTTTTGACCAGTTTCGCCTTTTTAATAACACACAGCGGTTACCTTTGGACTAAATTTTTGTGATTTGGGGCCCTGATGAGTCTGCCTCACATTGTGAGCATCATCCTGGTTCTTTGCGTAATCCTGCTGCCCTAAAACGGACCTATTTAGGACTGCTTAAACACTGAACTATCCAGGGCACCATATGACCCTGCTAATGGGTGTCCTGTATTACAACACGCAGCCAGATGCAGAGGTCTCGCTGACAAAATTTCCCAATAGACCAGACCTGTCTTTTAACTAAGCAATAGCTGTTTTTCCCAAAAGAATTTTTCATTTGAGAGCTGGATCTGTGACCCTGGATGGAAGGCAATCTGTCAGCCTGACTGGGTTGCAACCTCAATTGATGGATTAACATCTATGGACGTCTAATACATGTATGGGTGAAGCAGATTCTCTGCTTTTCACAGATGACATATGAGCCTAAACTACATCCATATGTGTGACCTCTCCACAATCACACTAAAAATCAATGGACTTGATTTATACTCTGTTCTTCAAGACAAGTGCATCACGGGAATGAATACTGAATCCGAGTCTTCACAAACAAATGATCTCCATCACACCAGCGTGTTTATTGATTTGCAGATGCTTTTGGTGCTGAATGTTTCCTCATAGATTTATATTATACAGCATATATGCAAATGTTTGTCATCCATTGTCCATAAAAATGCCTAAAATTAACAATGAACTTGAGCACATGTGCAATGACCCAGTTCCATAATGCATTCAGTTTAGCCTGAGGTGACCTTACTTTTGTGTCCTTGAAAAGTTCTGTTAAAGTTAGTTTAAAACACTGATACACATACGTGTACTGCCTTCTGGCAGAATCTAGGAACATGTGAGATGATCTCATGTTCATTTTTTTTCCCAAACATATTTTTCTTTTGCATTACATTTGATTCTATTTGGGGTACACAATGTACATGCACTGACTAAAGTGACCAGCACAAAGCTGAATTATCATAATCTGTCCTTCAGACTGTTGTGATCTAAACCCAGCATGACCTCTCTCAGCTGCTCCAAATAATCATGAAAAACAAAAAAGTATGAACATTCCGATTTGTTTGTTCAAGTAAACAATACACAACATATACAACATTTTAGATACTGTTTTCTCTGACCTAATACCTACTGATAAAAAAAAAACCTCAGTCGATAACCATAATTTAATTAATTTAGTATTGAGCACTGTTGTTTGCTGCCTTTTTTATTATTATTTTGTACTGTTCTCTGAGGTCCACTTATAATGTTTTTTACATCAAGAAACAACATAATTTAGAACAGGCTATTTTCTGTCCCGTATTGACCTCCCTCATCAGAATACTCTGTTTGAATAGGCACGGTATTGTAGACTCGTAAGTAAACGCATGATTGTGTATGATTGGCTAACACTTTTGTATGTTTGACAGCCTACATTCTTCATAGAGGGATGTTGCTGTGATTTAGGTTGAGACGCATAAATACTCCGTACATATGAAACAATCTGTAATAACAGAAATATGTAAACAAATATTTATCATTATTATCATGGGATGACTAATTCTTTTCGTGGGGAGAATTTTTACCGGTATATCGCAAAGGATAAGATATCGCCCATCCCTAACAGTGACCACATAATGAAAACAGTTACACTTGTGTAGTGCGACATTACTGTCGGATCCAATATAGTCAGCACCAGTGTTGGGGGTAACGCATTACAACTAATGCGAGTTATGTAATTAGGTTACTTTTTCAAGTAACTAGTAATGCATTACTTTTTAATTTGCCAGAAAATATCTGAGTTACTTTTTCAAACGTCAGTTATTTTGTCTTTCCATGTACTGACTGACAGCTGTCCTGACCCCACGATGAGAGAAATCAGCAGTAAGTGCAGAGGCGTTGATGCTTTCTGTAATTTACACATGTATTTACTTATCTCACTTGCACAAAAACAGATTCAGTATTCCACAAAATAAATAAAAACAGTGATATGCAAATTCAGAATATGATGCAAAACGGCAACAATATGCTAAATAACACAAATATCCTTTATGTATTTTATCCCATTTATGTCTTTGCTTATGACCTTCGATGATCCATTTCAACAGTACTACTAGCAAAACTAACTTTAGTTAGGGGGTTTAGGGAGTAACACAATATTGTAATGCATTACTTTTAAAACTAACTTTTCCCAACACTGGTCGGCACATCATCGTCTTTTAGTTTTTAGTCTTTCTGTAATTCCTGTGTCAAATTGTGCTTTGTTTGTAAACGAATCCTCAGTAAAATGAAGTGAACACTGGAACAAGTTTGTACTGTGTTGGGATCAGAATGAAGGCAATGCAAAGACTGTGTTTTTCCACAACGTGGCACTGCACAGCGTCTTGTCTTCAGAGCCATTATTATCGCTTGGTTTCTGCGTAGACCTGCGTTTGCCTCACTCATTATTTACTTACTACATGAATCAGTGGGTGGGGCTAAACAGGCAGTGATGTAGAATCTGTGGGCAGGGCTAAACAGGCAGTGATGTAGAATCTGTGGGCGGGGCTAAACAGGTAGTGATGAAGAATCTGTGGGCGGGGCTAAACAGGTAGTGATGAAGAATCTGTGGGCAGGGATAAACAGGCAGTGATGTAGAAGCAACCGTTGATCTTCTTCTGCGGAGGTGGTGTTTATCCACACTGTTACATCATAAAGTGACACATTCCACATCCTTTCATTTTGGCAGATTGGCTTCAATACAAGTCGTTTTTAGATTAACGCGAAAGTTCTGAAACATACAGGAAGGTTTTTATTATAATAACCTTTTATATGTCAAAAGATCAAGGGAATTTTGATTTCTCAGTTCACAACATCTTTAAAAGCATAAGTGTCTGCAAAATGTGCAAAGCCACTGCCTTAAAACACATCCTGTATTACAGCCTGAAGTGTTTCCAGTACAAACTGATTGTCACAGGCTTGTAGCCTCCCCTGTCAGATTATCTTCCTCTCACACTCCTTATAGACTGAAGCAGCAAAATCAGTCACACTTCGACAGAGGCTGAGACTATAAATGCTTGTATTATATGCCACACAGGCAGGCACACAACAGAGATGTTTTTAAAACTCCATCCTTATGGCTTTCAGCAAAGGCAGATTACAGAAGGATGAGCAGAAGCATCTAGTAAATTCACTGTGGGCTTGAAATACAAACACTTTGAGGAAGCATCTGTGGTTTGTGCATCCAAGTGTGAACCTCACCTTCTCTGTTATATTTATTTTTCCATTCCCCGGGCAAGCTCGGAGGGAACAAATACTCCATGTCCAGAAGATCTGTCATCATATCCCATTGCTAAACAACACCTGTTTCAGAAAGCTTTTAATACTTGCATTCATTCACATGGCTGCATTCTGTGGCGGGGGTGGAGGGCCAGGAGCCATAAACAGCCTCTTTCTCACTCAGTGGCAATTGTTGCTGTGAAGAATTGATGTGAGGAATTCTAATTGGAGATATGAGAGCAGCTCTGGGCAGTTTTCACCCGGCTGTGACGAGAATAGCACGGGCTCCGAGAGACAGGTGAAGTACATTCTCTGGATGCACTTCGAGGTTAGAGATCACACTAAATATGCAGGTCAGAGACCTCTGATATTGTCACTGAAGAGTTCCTGCGATTTTAGACACGGCTGGTGTAAGATAAAACAAAATAAGGATAAAAATAAAATCTTTTGTGGGTTCGGCTGCCATTTTGTGAATATCCTGTTATGTTGAATGTTAAATAGTCATTTCAAAACGTCTGGATTCCCTCATCTGTTTGCTCGGCACGTCCCTCCCCTGACCTTTTCGCATAAAAATACACAGTTAAAACTCAATAGTACTTCTTTTCTCTGTTATAAGCCCATTTGCACGCTTGGAGTCAGTGAAGTGCAAATTGGAGTCAGTCTGCAGAGGCTTTAAGTGTTGTGGTTTTCTAATGGAGTCAGGGGAGCTGCTACAGCAGCACAGGGAAAGTTTTGCTCCCCTGTTATAGTACCTGGCAAAGGTCCATGTCATTTACTGTAACCTAATGAAGCCTGTCTGACCCTGATGAGTTTTGATTGTTGACGTGAAAGTATGAAAGTCAGGCCCGATATGAGAAAACAACATTATGTGTGTGTGTTCAGCTTAGCGAGGCCCGGCTAACTGTGATGACATTGCATCAGATCGACAAGGGCACACTCAGTGTTTGGCAGAGTGGTGTTTGTTAGATAAGAGCATTGCCAAAGCTGGTATGTAGACAGTCGTGGTAGCCGATTATGCAAAAGTTTTACTATGAGGCATCTTCTTGAGTGTAGGCCACCAATTTTGGTAGTTTTAAATTGGACAGTGTTCATGAAAAAAAAAAATCTATATACAAATATATATATACACTACCGGTCAAAATATTTTGGATAGTAAAGAAGTCTCTTCTGCTTACCAAGCCTGCATTTATTTGATCCAAAGGACAGCAAAAACAGTAAAATTTATAATTTTTTTTTACTATTTTTT